>JAACJT020000013.1:615640-627390 GCA_009936485.2 Gymnarchus niloticus
TTCTTTTTAAACATAAAAATCAAATAAATTATGGTTTTGTATGTTTTAGAGACATCTTTTCCCCGGGCCCGGTGCTTGCTGCAACAGGCTTTACCCCGCCCCCCCCCCCCTTCCCCCACCGCCCACTGCCCTGAAGATTTTTAACAACATTGGTGGATCGGTTCATTTAGATTAACCTGCCCTTTAAGTTGACATTAAATAAAATGGTAAAACTTTAAGAGGCATGGAAGAAAAATTTATGCGGTGAGTTATGGGCTGTTGCTTTCAGTTAATTGCAATTTAAATCGAGAGCTTAATTCATAGCTCAATACTAATGTCATTAAAATGTCAACTTTGCTTGGAAACCAACGCGTACAGTATGCTGTTTGAACTGGGAATCAGAGTAATCACGTTAACTACTCATAGCTCATAATAAATGTATTATTCATGAAATGTAGCTCAGTTACCAAGACTCGTTTTCGTGGTTTACTTTTCAAAGTAAAAGTCTTAATGTGGTCGCTGAAAAATGATCAGTTAAAGTTTTCACTTTGCAATATTTGAATTTTTAGTTGTCAGTGTGAGGGTCTTATGTCCCCCTCCTTGGTCTTACTATTCAGCTCCAGCTTGTTGAGGACAGCTCAGATACCATGTCTCCAGAAACCACCGACCCAGCCACCTTTGGATCTTCCAAGCGAGGTAAGGTTGGAAGGACGGTAACAGTGCCATCCTAATTTCCCAGCATGCTGTGTTACAGCCACCTTGCCGGACATGAGCGTTGACCCTTGTTCTTAGGCTGATTTCAGTTTATATGTAGTTTACATTGTTCAGAACCTGAAACCATTTATTGCTGTGAGCTGGGAACCCACGTGAGAAATGGCTGCTGACAAGGAAGCTTCCTTTTTACAAATAACACAAATATGTTCTGGTGCCCCTTTAGCACAGTCTCACTGCTGTAGCTGAGAGCGGTGTTTAAGAACAAGGACGTGCTGGTTGCCCTTGGTGTGGTGTTAGCTTGTGTTCTCACATCCATCTAGGAGAGATTTAAAAAGGTGGTAATAATCCTGCTGCCCATGGAGGTAATGATCCACTGAATATGTCCCCAGTCTTGGCAAGGCGCTCTGTGTTTTTACAGCTCTAACGTCGTTAGGCACTTGGCTGAACGAGAGGTGTAATGACCCTTGAGACCTCCCCGGCAAGCCTAATTGGATGTATGTAAAAATGTAAATTCTTCTGAAGCTCGGTTCAGTGTGACACTAAACCAGTGCAGCAGTCGTATATCATTATGAAAAGGTTTTCCCAAGTGGAGAAGAATCTTGCTGGAAAGATTAAAGCAAACTTTTTTTCTTTTTTTTTCCCCTCTCATTTCCTGCTGTGAAACACAACACATCTGTCTTCAGGTTATCTGTAAACCAGTGAAGAAGTCCAAAATTGTGTAGGTGTTGCCCCCTGGTGGAAGGGGTAGAAACATGTTACTTAACTGTGGCAGTGACATGAAGCTGGAGGTGGTCTCAACACACAGTTCCCTGTTGTTACCTTCTGTCAGTAGTGGTACCCAATCAACATCCATTCAACCTGTAAGGTGACTTTCACATTTTTTCCCTATGCCTTGCTACATGCAGTAAATGACCTGATTTGATGAGCTGTTCAGTTTTCTGATGATGAAGAAAACGCTTCTGTTCTTAGATTTACGCCACAAATGAAAGCCTCCTCTGCTGTGAAGGAATCCTTTGTGAACGTGACACACTCAGCCTGTTTCTCTCAAGGCTTCCAGCTTTCCTGAAAACCGAATGGCACTCACAGCAGCTCTGACCTTCAGCTTCGTGTCATGACTTGCCTTCAGAGGTTCTCCACGACCACTGTCGTCAAGCCAAGACCGCAAAGTAACCATGCTGTAACCCTTAACCATTCTCATCTCGTCCTTTCCAGAGACCCTGGAGACACCGAAAGCGTCGAGGCCGGTGAGTACCTACCAGACAAAATGCCGTTGAGGGAGCAGACCTGTATACAGGCCGGACTGCTGCACCCGCCTGCGAGGCTTTTTATTTGCATGGGTGTAGAACCTCCATGGCCCCCAGGGGGCTGCAGCCCACCGGTTGAAAACCATTGGTCTAGATATTAATTATGAGACCATAGTGAGGCTTAATTGAGCAGACTGGCTGAGTCATCAGTTATGAAAATGTGGACACATTCAATGATTCCATAGATAAAAGTGCTATCTAATGTGTGTTTGATGCAGATTGAGAAGGCAGTCAGCTGTTTTTAGATGCTCTGATCTGAATTGTGGTTTTTGTTAAGGCCACCTGTAGCTTACCTTTTGATGTTCTATTTTGCTCTAGTCAGTTTCCTGTAGGCCGTCTGGTAGCTCTGAGAGCAGGTTCATGGGGTTGAGTGTGCTGGTGTTAACGTGACAGCAGGTCTTGCATGCTGCTCTCTGCTGCAGTGATGTATTTTTATATTGACCTAAATAGGGTCCTGCTGACCTCTTCTGCCCTTCAGTTCCAGTGACTCTGTTGCTTTCTTCCTTCACATTTAAGATGACTCCTTGGCTGCCAGGTACAGCTACCTTTAGGCTCACGTATGAACCCCGGGATGGTTTCGTTGATTCCCAGAAGCCTGAGGTGACGTGTTGTTTAGACACGCGTCTGCTGTTCCATTTATGTGAAAGGATGGGGTGTCGTTTTTGTAGGGGGATGGGAGTTTTCCCTGTGTAGCTCTGATGGGGTTGTGACTGGGATTCTTTATTCCGAAAATGTACAAATCCTGTAAACCCATGAAACTGTTTTATGAGATTATAGGATAGAATTGTTGGATTTACCTAAGATGGATGGATGGATGGTTGGTTGGATTAGCTCGATTAATGTAGGTATAAGCAAGCATACATGAAGTTGTACGGATGAAGCCTCTCATCAGTGTGTGACCTAGTCTCCCCTCCGACCAGCCTAAATACGATTAGCTTTCTGCAGCGAAACGTCATGCGTTGGCACCACGAGGTCATTTAGCGTTGCCAGGTCCGCGGTAATGAGCCTCATGGAGATCTGCTTGAGCCCTTATCCCAATAAATCTTTATTAGGAATCATGATGACTTGTTGTTCAGTCAGTTCTGGTGTGGATAACCGCTTTTGAGACCATGTGCCATCGGTACAGGACGGCCCGCTTCTGTAAAGGGCTCCGGGGCTGAGATTCCGGCCGAAAGGTCTGGCATCAGAGCCAGAATGAAAGTGGCTCCAGATTTCTCAAAACTGAAATTTGGGCAGAGATGCAGGCACGCTGCCTGCTGGAATCTATCAGGCACAGGACATGTCGAGGTTGGTGTGGGAGGAGGGGCTTCCACCACGACGCCTTCCCCTGAAGCTCCCACGGTGCCTCTTAATCAGCTGATGGCCTGACTGCTCCCTTGCCAGCTTTTTTAATTTCATCGCTTCATTAGGCACATTTAACCAAAAGTGTGGCCGTCTCGCTAAAACGTTCCCGCACGGTTGTTCCCCTCAGCCATCACGGAAGAAGCTGCTTTTACGGTTGCTGATGAAACGTTGGTGGTCTTCATTTGTCCGGTGCACTGGTGCACTCCCTGCTCTGTCAATGGGGTCGCATTCCATAGTGACTCATTCTCCCTCTCTCCCTGTACATGTCTGTGTTTGAATCCCCTCACGAATATGATGGAGGCAGACTCCTTTGGCCAGGAAGGTACAGTGACAATCCTTCTGTTTTCACAGTGGGGGTGTCCGCTTATTCCTGCTTTCACTTCCTTTGGGGTTTTGGCTTTGATGCAGCTCTTTTGGGGTCTGCCTGTAGCATCACGTGTTCAACTGGCCACACATTTTGGGGGCCTGGATATCAAAGCTTTACATTTTTATTATCACTTTTGTGTGACACTTAGATGACAAATGCCTATTTTCTAGGTAACACAGCCAAGTCATTAACCTTCGACCATAATGTGTATTTTTACGTTACTTTGGTTTGATTGCCAATTCACTTGGGCTGCGTGCATACCTGTTATGTGATTAAATAATCTTTTTATGCAGTTTAAATGTTAAAAAACACTCCAGTGACATACATTAGTCAGGCTGATTGAACACAGGCGAGACACCCTGCACTAAAGTGCAGTCAGGCATTAGTCTTCAGGGAGGTGTGTAATTTGCATGCACAGTTGGTAGATGGTCCCTGCAGAACGGCACCTTGCTCGTATCACACATTGCTGTCGGTAAGTGGTGCTAATTTCTGCATCAGAACATTGCAAGCAGCAGGTGTGTAGGACATGAAATAATGTAAATTACAGGGTTATCCCTTATGGCAAGGGTTCTCAACCTTTTCTACCTCAAGGCCCATCTCTTTATAGCTCCTGGCCACTAGAGGGAGTGCAAACCCACCCATGGACCACAGGATAGTGGTTGAGAAACACTGCCTCTCAGTGTGTGGAGTGTCACCAAGGCCTCTCCTTTTTCAATGATTGGCAATGGTCCTAGGAAGATGTTGGGTTCTTTGCCACCTTTGTGAATTACTTACCTGGCCTCTCTATGAGTGTCACATCTGACCGTTAACTACCAAACGAGTGTGTATCTGTTGCTCTCACCCGGCCACTCGTGGTTGTCTTGTGCTACTCTACCTGTGACTCTACCCTCCCCCTTCTCCCCCTGTCCTCCAGGTTGCCTCTAGGCACACCAAGGTGAGCTCGTACGTGGCTCACGGTCATCTGGAGGGTGGAGCACTCGGGTGTCCTGTGGTTTACCGATTCACATTAGCAGCAAAGTCATGCACCGTTTATGGGAGCACTTTGATTCTCAGTGTCAGCTCTTAGAGTTATTTGTTCATGCTTTAGAACACATCCTTTAGGGTTGCATCCTTGTGTGGGTGAAGAGTTGCACTTCAGTTAGAAAGTAGGTTCATTCACAGTGGCATCAATTCTACCATTATTGATTACCTCTTCCAAATGTATGGCAGTAGTAAAATGGAGAGTCCTGTGCTGAAAGCATGACCTCAGTTGCCTCATTCGTGATCTTCCTGGCATTTTTTAACCTCGAAGGTCACATGTATTGTAATTAACTGAAAATATTGCACTGACTTTGAGAAAGTGTGTTGGGTAAAAAATAAAATGTTACCATACCAATGAGCACAGACATGATTTGTTTTGTTGTGTAGAAATATGACCTGGGGCATTCCAGAAAGAGGGTTCATTAACACATTGTGTAGTTAAGTCTAAGTTCTGATTGGAGAAAACAATTGAAAACCTGCCTTCAGGATTTGTTGAGATTTTCTCCCATCAGAATTCGGGTTTAACTACAGGACATGTAAAGCCCTCGTTCTGGGGTCCCCCCCCCCCCCCGGTCTCTGCCTGAAAATTGTCACTGAATGGTATCCATTGGAAAACTACAGCCCAGGGTTCCTGGATGCTGCTGATGATAATTAGTGTGAAGGAAGGAAGTATCATAGCGACTGAAAATGGAGAAGTGCTGTGTATAACAGTGTCTTCCATGTCCCAGTGGAACACTCCAGCTCGGCTCACTCCTTCCTGTTCCCTCCCATCCTTGCTGTTGGTATGTTCCTCAACCCTCCCTTACCCATTTCTTATGGTTTGTTCCTAAGCACCTTCTCCCCAGTCCTTGATTAGCTCTTGCACTGCCAGTCCTTGAGGGCCATTGTTAACCTTTCCATGTCATTTGGGGTCATAGCTCCAGATCTTTTGTGTTCCTCTTATAGCCTCCAGGTCTGGCTCAACCCCCACGGGTGTCGGCCATGTGTCACCTACACGACACGCCAGCTTATGACGTCAGATCGTCCCCACTGGGTGTTCAGAGTGCACCTCCTCCCGCTTTTAACTGGGGTTTTTACCTCACTGGTGATGTTTGGAAGGATCATTAGGCATTTATTGCTTTTTAAATTTTATGCTCTTTTTCACGCTGTATTTTGGTCACAAGATTTTATGAATTACGGTTATGGTCTTTTTATTACAATTAAATACGAATCCTAAATGAGATCACCATCTCCTGTGTGCTTCTGAGATGAGAAATTTACCACTTTGCATTTTTGTATGTTTACTCTTCCTTTTGCCTGCAGACCCCCCGGACCCCTCCAGCCTCTGCCCCTCAGGGGGAGACAGCTACTGCTGTCCAGACACCCCTCGCAGCACCTGTCATCCCCCCTCCCAGTGCCCCGCCCACACCTGTGGCCCAGGCCACGTCCACAAAGGTGAGCCCAGGATTCATCCAGTCACACTGGTCTCAGTCTTTTGACCTTCAGTCCCAGGGTCCCGGTGGAATTCTGTGCTGTCTGCCTGCATCCAGGAGGAGGAGTCCCTGCGCAGCCAGGTGAAGGACCTGGAGGAGAAGCTGGAGACTCTGCGGGTGAAGAGGGCCGAGGACAAGGTCAAGCTCAAGGAGCTGGAGAAGCATAAGATCCAGCTGGAACAGCTGCAAGAGTGGAAGAGCAAGATGCAGGAGCAGCAGGCTGAGCTGCAGAAACAGCTCAAAGATGCCAAGAAGGTGCCCTCCACTCCTAGGGGCTGGTCTCAGATCAGCTTAACTTGTCCTCCGTCCTGCCAACCCTTTCGACCCTTTCTCTTCCCAGATCAGCTTAACCTTTCCATAGTTATACGGTCCATTTCTGCTCCCAGATCAGATTATCCTTGTCTGACTCCTTTGGTTGTGACAAGAAACTTTAAAAAAAAAAAAAAAATCACTTATGACATTTTAGCTCGAGACTCAAGACCAGTGTATACTGAAAATATTCCATCAGGGTAATTTGGATCTGAGGATAAAAAAAAGGTTAAATACCACAAATTTAAAGTACCGCCTTCCATCCTGACCTGGGTTTCATCCTTCAAAGGTAGCCTTTTTCAGCATCACAATATATCTTATTGTTTGTAAGTAATTTCACTCAGGGCGATTACTGATGAGAGATTAAATTAAGCATTTTGGATATAAAGGAAATGTTATATTAGGGTCCTTATGGTTCTGTCTTAAAGGCAGTAAAGTTGATTAACTGTATTAATTTATATATTATGGCTGTGATTTTGGGGCAGTTCTGTTGTATGTGCTTTCGCTGATAAAGACGAGCAGCAGAAATGCTACACTGCAGGGCTTGGTTAGATTTTTTTTCCCCCCTCCCTTCGGTGGTGTACACCTGAATCATTGCTGCATCTAATATGCACATTGAATTCATCGATCACTGGGCTCTCCTCAGAACACCGTGGCTAATGAGCGATTTCGTGTTCAAAACGTGTTCCGGTGCGTTTTCGCTTGGATGCCTCTAAGCACTCAGCGATCTTGAATACAGCTTGTGTCGTACGACCTGCCCTGCCCTGCCCTGCCCTGCCCACCGTCGAGGCTTCGTGGATTTCACCTCCCGACTTTTGTGTCTCCGCCCCGGTCCAGGAGGCCAAGGAGGCCCTGGAAGCCAGGGACCGCTACATGGAGGAGATGGCGGACACAGCTGACGCCATCGAGATGGCCACTCTGGATAAGGAAATGGCAGAGGAGCGGGCGGAGTCACTGCAGCAGGAGGTGGAGTCCCTGAAGGAGAAGGTGGAGGAGCTGACCATGGACCTGGAGATCCTCAAGCATGAGATCGAGGAGAAAGGTCGGTGGTCCGTTTATCTGTTTGTTGTCGTATGCGAAAAACACTTCTAGACTTGCAACAGTTTGTGGTGTTTGTAAACAAAGAACTGCTTTATCCGATGAAAGGCAAGATTTGTTTGCAATGCATGCATAAGAAGATTGTGGATTCAAAACCACAGATTATGAGTGGAAAAGTCTCTTAATGTTTAAATGTTAATTTGGGGATTTCTAGTCTATTTCTGGCTTTGTTGTGAGTTTTAGGTAATTTATTAGATGTCACATCACAGGGCAGTAAATGGTTCACTGGGACTGGTCACACGTCAGTGCGTAACCTACAGTGTTTGACAGGGACCTGTGGCACATTGCCGCATAAACCACAGGGGCACGGTGCCCTTCGCTGCCGGTTTACTTGTCTCTGTGCCCTGCCCCCAGGCTCCGAGGGCGCCGCCTCCAGCTACCACGTGAAACAACTCGAGGAACAGAACGTGCGGCTGAAGGAGGCTCTGGTCAGGTGCGTCCACGCGTGGCACAGCCAAACCGTGCGTCTTACCAAAAGAACAGACCGTAAATGAAACTTGGCCATTCTGGACAGTACCTTTTGGAGGGAAAATCTGTCTGCTGGTAGAAATAATCATAGCTTCCTGCCATCCATTTTTCATCTGCCAGTCCTGGTCAGGGCAGAAGGTGGGGGTGCAGCCTTAATGATAAACAGCAGCCATAGTCAAATTCACGTTGCTTCATTAGTTATTAATATAATTAGTGTCATAAGACAAATGGTTTGATGAGAAGAAACCTTCAGGTTTTCCAAAACAAATTGAGTCTGACTTGCGGCACAAAGTGAAAGATTTGGCTGCGGAGCCCCCGACCTCCCGTACGGTTAGCGCCGCAGACCCTGAAGTCCGGTCGGTCCGCAGGATGAGGGACCTGTCCGGCTCGGAGAAGCAGGAGCACATGAAGCTGCAGAAGCAGATGGAGAAGAAGAACGTGGAGCTGGAGGCCCTGCGGCAGCAGAGGGAGAAGCTGATGGAGGAGATGAAGGCGGCGGAGCAGACGGTCGATGAGCTGAAGGAGCAGGTCAGAGCTGGGCCGTGCGCGGGAGACACCGGAGGGGGGGCCGGGCCGTGCGCGGGAGACACCGGAGGGGGGGCCGGGCCGTGCGCAGTCACGCACACACTCGCACGCACGCACTATTACCTGACAAGCTGGTGCTTGGTTAACCTGTCACGCTGGTATGGACCATCATGGCGTTGGCCTCCGTGTCCTCGAGGCTGCAGCTGTCTTATTTGTTCTAAATACGTGAACGTGTCCTCCATTTAACAAAGGCCAGATCAATGTAAAATGTATAGAGGATCCAAAACAGGATGCTCTTCTGTCAAAATCCCCCATTGCACTGTTTTTGCCCGTTTTCGTTTTTTTTTTTTATTGGAAACAAAATCCAATTCTGTGCAGATTGTTATGGATTTTCTCTGAGGGGATTATGAAACTTAATGCTGGAGCAGTAACTTGACAGAGAGGGGTCTTCTGAATCGGGCACCGTTAATACTGGGAAGACTGGAAAATTTCAGGTGAGGTGTCTGAAAGCATGCAAGTTCATTTCCAGTGTCCAACACGCTTGAGTACCGTTCCACAGCAGCCCATGATGTCAGTGTTGTTCTGAATGCCAGGGCGTCACGAGAACCCAGTCAAGGCACCACAGTCTTCACTGAGTCGCTTTCGGTGACTGGAACCGAATTTAAATCAGTCACTTCTTTCCATGGCGTCCCAGGTGGACGCAGCGCTCGGGGCGGAGGAGATGGTGGAGACGCTGACAGAGCGGAACCTGGACCTGGAGGAGAAAGTGCGGGAGCTCCGGGAGACCGTCAGCGACCTGGTGAGGACCTGCTCCACACAGAAACGAGAGTGGCCTCAGGCAACACCTACAGCTGTGCCTCCATTGGTCATACCTTCTGTCTGTCACAGATGGAACCACCCCTCATATTGTAGAGCAGAAGCCTGAGCCCACTCAGTCATTTTAGCATAGTATTTTGCTGAGGAGATGAAAGCTTGTTCTGCTGGTATATCTGGAGCAGTGGATCTATCACTGAACCTTAAGGCTATTTATTTGGGCTCCTTCCATAAATCAGGCCCTTGTTCTGTCAAGCCGTGGTGCCCCCTTATTAAATATGGAGCTGCATGTAATGCATTGCCTGTAGGCAGGGGAGAGGGCAGCCTGTGGCCCTTCTGGGTCAAGGTGCCAGTGCAGGCTTTGAGTTTCATCCCTTCATCTTTGAACCCGCAGGAGGCCATCAACGAGATGAATGATGAGCTGCAGGAGAATGCCCGGGAGACGGAGCTGGAGCTGAGGGAGCAGCTGGACCTGGGGGTGGCCCGGGTTCGAGAGGCCGAGAAGAGGATGGAGGCAGCCCAGGAGACTATGGCCGACTACCAGCAGACCATACAGAAGTACCGTGAGCTCACAGCACACCTGCAGGTGCCGCAAATGCCTGTCCTAAAGGGCTGTTCGGCATGCCGGGCAAGCTGTGTGGTGTAAGGTGGTGGGCGGAGCTTAACCTGGATGTAACCTTTCTGCTCGTTTCCGATTGCAGGAGCTGAACAGAGAACTGACCAATCAGCAGGAGGCCACGACTGAACAACGGCCTGCAGCAGAGCTCTTCGACTTCAAGATCAAGTTTGCAGAGACCAAGGCACACGCTAAGGTAGGGCTGTTGGAAAACATCTGCATATCAGCGCCCCAATAAGAGGGTGCGGCGTCCCGAGTTGGGCGTTAATCACGTCCTCCACCTTATGTGTCTGCCTGCAGGCAATCGACATGGAGCTGAGGAAGATGGAGGTTGCCCAGGCCGGCCGGCAGGTGTCCCTGCTCACCTCCTTCATGCCGGACTCTTTCCTGCGGCACGGCGGAGATCACGACTGCGTCCTGGTGTTGCTGCTCATCCCACGGCTCATTTGCAAGGTGCCGCCTTCCTGCTGATGGGTTTTCAGCGCCCCCCGGTGGACCCAGGGGTGGCCGCTAAGGCCTGCGTATGGGGCTTGGCTGTTAGCTTTCTGCACAACATCTCTCTGCGGCCGTGTTTGAATAACGGCCATACTTTAATTTGCCATTTGTGTTAATGGAATGCGTTTGGCATTATACATGCTAAGTAAAATGAAATTTATTATGCAACTCCAAGTGATTTAAAGATACAATAAAAATAATTGCAGCACTAGACAGATGTGTAGTAGTATACACATTAAGTACAATGTGGATTAAAAAGGATCAAATGAAAGAAATATGGAAGCATGAAGTGCCTGGAATGAGCTTCGTTACTAAGGAGATCTTTCGGTGTTTCCAGATCCCATCTGTCTGGCGACTGCTGATCAATGTGCATTTTTCCCCCTGCAGGCCGAGTTGATCAGCAAACAGGCACAGGATAAGTTCAATCTGAACGAGGGCAGCGTGGCATGGGGTGGCCTGCGGGGGGCGCCAGGGGACCAACTCAGCTTTGCTGCCGGCCTGGTCTACTCCCTGATCCTGCTGCAGGCTTCACTGCGCAGATATGAGCAGTACGTCTCCACCCAGAACCAGAGTGTTACCTCACCTTCCTGTAACAGCCCATAAAGTGGCCTCTTTCTACCAGCCCTTACTGACAGTTCTTCCCAAGATGGGTAATTCTGTGATTTTTCCACCTTTGTTTCTGTGGCCCTCTTAACTTTCGAGTGTAATCAGCACCCTTGTCTCTGGCTGCAGCTGTGTTCTGGTGCCGTTATACCTCCGATGCCGCTTCGAGTAATGAACAGTTTGCATTCTGCTTTTCGTCTCAATCTGATCAAGTGGCCACTAGATGGCGACGTAAAGTTTAAGTTGGATAACAGAGGTAGGTATCTAACAAGAACAGTTGAGTCCGTATGTGTGTCCCCCACACTCTGAATTCGTCCAGATGTTCTTAGATTCCCTGCACAGCGAAAGTTGGGAATTCATCCAAGTCTTCAAAGTATTACCTCTGTTTTTTTATTTCATCCTGGGATTAATATTAATGGAGCTGGTCGTGCATGCCATTTCCAGCAGTATCAAAGTGAGTGGGGTGTTTTGTTTTCCCCCCTTCTGATGGCATCTTTCCAAGTGGTTTTGATGACACATTGTTTTTGCTTATAAAGCAGGAGTCTTGTTCCTCCCAAGGTTTCTTCCTCCTGAGGGAGTTTTTCCTTGCCACTGTCGCCTTTGGCTTACTCTCTGGGGACTGT
>JAACJT020000013.1:627490-651562 GCA_009936485.2 Gymnarchus niloticus
AGTAAATATACAAATTAAAATCTTTAAAAAAAAAAGAAACACCGACGGTATCAAAAGGAAAAACACTTTTTTAAATATTTACCCCCCCCCCCCCCCCCCAAAAAAAAAAAAATAAAATAAAATAAAGTTCACAATCATAGTTAGTATGGACACATGTATCCTCCCTGCTGATCCAAAAGAGCCTGTGGATTTCTTCAGTCTATCCCATGAAGCACTGACAATAGGCTGCTGCCAAGTCACACATCTTTGGACGGTGAGAGGAAGACTGAGTACCTGGAGGACGACGACAGAAACACGTACACGCAAGGGGCGAACTCGGCAGAGCTGAACGCTTGGCGTAGGCATGCCAGGCCGAGCCACCTTCCGCTCTGTGTGGTAAACTTTATTTTATTTAACTATGCGGAGTTCGAAAACCTTTCCACTTCACAAATGATGAAACAGTCACTTTATGGATCAAGGTGTCAAGCTTTGAAACTGAATCTGAGACTTGAGCTCATAGTTTTCTGGCCGTTCACAGAGGTGGTCAGTGGTAGTAGATTCATCCCCACGGGCGGCTTTAAATACTGGACCCTTGAGGAGACATACATACATACCGACTCTCTTTGAGATGTTTGTCCCTCTGGGACAGCCACTTGTGGTAGGGGGAGGTCTTAACCTTACAGCAGCAGAAGATGATGAGGATGCCAGGTAGCAGGACCAAGAAGGCAAACAGCAATCCCACCACTAAGCCCAGCTGACCTGAGAACAGCAGATCATAGCATTTGAATAAAAAACAACCGAACTGCACCAGTCAACGTCAAAGAACTTGACCCGATTGGTCAGGACATGGAGATGCATGAGACTTGGAGATGAGAGGACGCGAAAAGGAGGTCTTCTAAACTGGGGAGCTTGTGTCTCACGTGCTTGAGGGTTAAAGATACATGCCAGCAGACAGTTCCCCGTGAACCTCCCGCCGACTCACTGTCATACTGCACCGGCCCACTGTCCACACTGCCCCCTAGGCCCGGCTTCTTGCAGAACGGGGGGGCCCATCCACGGTTACAATGACAGTTTTGGTTACTGTTGCACACCTGAAAGACAGACAGTGCTGTGTTGAAAACATAAGAAGCAGGTAATCGAACACAGAGCAAATCTGATAAGATTTCGATTTAATTGCTGCTAAAATAAGTTCTTAAAATCATGAAGAGTAGTTTACATCAATCCGGAATACGTTTATGATATGATATTAAGCAGCTTATAACCATTTCTGCTTGTTTGAAACTCAGTGCAGGAATTATAAATGCTGAGTCAGCATGGAGATAAAACTCTGCCAAGCCTTGCAGGGAAGCTGGTACTTGCTTCAGTCCCTACTTCGTAGTCTTTTGTTTGCGTTTCTGCCGCATATAAACTGAGGGGTCCATCGTGGGTTGGGCTGAGGCAGTTGGGAGTTCAGGCTGAAGGTAACCCAGCCTCTTCCCCTTCCCAGGAGGATTTTACAGAGCAAAGGTGTGTTCAGAGTCAGGGTTCTGGTTGTGTTTGTTCACCATGTTAACCTGACAGAGTTGGCTGTGCTTGGAGATTAATAGGAATCAAATTAAATGCAAAGAAGCTGCAGTGGTGGGACAATAAATAAATAAGAGGTGAAAACTGACAAAGTAAGCCCCCTAAAATCCACACCGATTCTCTGCTCTTTGAATGCAGATAAATAAAGCAAGTAAACACATAAAGACATTCAAGGCGATTAAGGGAGTGGATTTGGGGATGCGGTATAAATGCGGTGAGATCGAGTGGGAGGCTCAGAAGCACTCTGCTGGGGCTTAGAGGACAGCCCATCGCCTCGGTTTAGCTAATGGGAAATCCAGCTCTTTTTAATATGGGCAGTGTTAGGGGCAGCATCAACCCGGAGCACAAATTTTGGGGATTTACGAGTGTGAAATTATGTCTGTTTCTAACTGCAGCGGACCCCGCGAGCTGCAAAGGGGGCCCTGACGTGGCGTCTCGGACTTCTGGAGGAGGGACTCTGATTTGTGGGGAGAGGCACCGCTGAGGGATAAGCCTGGGTCTATGATCTGGCTTCAGTCCTACCCTTTTCCTCGAACTTGAAAGCCATGGTTAATAACAAGAGTGAATGGAAGAGAATAATTGAGTTTGATGAGATCATCTTCAGAGGCTGACGACAAACTGGGCTCTCTTTATTTCTGCAATCTGCACACTTCTGATAGTTGCTTCCTAGAAGCAGTGGCAGACCCTGAAATTTAATTTGCCATTAAAAATTTACAGACTGACTCCTGATTTGAAGGTGATCCTTTTATCACCAAATCCGCTTAGCCTTTAGTAAAAGTTTAATTACAATTTGCGTACAAATTAAATGCTATTTGGATTCTTAAATATTGTAAGTATCATTATTCCTGATAAAAAAACAAACTAATAGGTATATTAAGTTACATTAAGTTAAGGTTAAAATGTTTAACTATCTTCTTACTAGCTTGTCAACAAGGCATGTCTCACTAGTTAGATAGCTAATCATCTCTTCTACTGCCTCCTAGTGTCTCTGTTACATACCCCATGGCCATGGCAGCGTGCTATGCAGGTCTCCAGTTCGACGAAGGATGCATTTTGGCAGCGACGATCCCGACACACCTGAAGGAATCAGGAGAATGAGGATCGGTGAAGTCTCACATACCGTTCAGTTCACCGGCTCGCTGAGAATTTGACAAATCTAAAATGCGCAGTGCATATTCAGTTTGCAGTGAGAGAACGAGATGTTGACCAAATGGTGAGGTTGCAACGTCAGTGGGGTTCAGTCACTTGCTGGGTAATACAGGCCAATTTTCTGTCAGTGGGGCTCAGTCACTTGCTGGGTAATACAGGTCAATTTTCTGTCAGTGGGGTTCAGTCACTTCCTGGGTAATACAGGTCAATTTTCTGTCAGTGGGGCTCAGTCACTCCCTGGGTAATACAGGTCAATTTTCTGTCAGTGGGGCTCAATCACTTGCTGGGTAATACAGGTCAATTTTCTGTCAGTGGGGCTCAGTCACTTGCTGGGTAATACAGGTCAATTTTCTGTCAGTGGGGTTCAGTCACTTGCTGGGTAATACAGGTCAATTTTCTGTCAGTGGGGTTCAGTCACTTGCTGGGTAATACAGGTCAATCTTCTGTCAGTGGGATAATTTTTGTGTCTACAAATACCCTGCACTACAAGTCCTTGACTACTTTATATCCTTAGATACATTTTCCACTCCAGTAATCCTGAAACATATAAACAAGTGAAGACACATTTTGTGTGCTTGCCCTGTGATGCACTGGCTCTCCATCCAGGGGATCTCCTGTGTTGTACCCAGTGCTTCCTGGGAAATGAGCCACTGGTATGGATGGATGGATGGATGAATGGATGGATGGATCTTTTGAACCTCATCACAACCCTACACTTGACAAGCAGTTGTGGACGATGTATGGATAGAATGATGGCTGAATGGATGGATAGGTGGATGTTTTGAACAGGAATCCATGTAGAGACCAGAGATGTACATGCCTTGCCCTCTGCACACTTGGTTCCAGTCATGACTAGTCCTGGGTCAGGCAGGTCGCCCTGCCCATCCTGGGTGGAGTAAACATAGGTTCCACGACACTTGACCTCCATGCCATTGGTGCGGATGGTGGTATCGATGGACACAGCATTGGTCCCCTTGGGTTTCTTGGCCGCGCTGTGGCACTGGATCTTGCCACATTTCGCGTCGCTTAATGGAAAACGTGCAGATAGATAAACGAAGGGCTGTCAACAGCATTTAATCAGCCTGGAGTGGAGTCAGAAGCAGCACAGTCCCCAGCATGCATGAAGCTACTTCATCATGCAAAAAAAAGGATATTAGCACCATTAAACTCATCCCTATTTTAAGTAACAATGCACCCAAAAGGAATTACATCATTTAGGACTGGAAAAGAAGAACTTCATTGGCCGTTAACTCTCCTCACGATCAATGTTATGATTTTTTTTACAAGCAATATCACACTACAGAACTATGACAAATGTCTCCCATAAGCTATAAACCCAGCCCTGAGAAGCATGAGATTTTATGCAGAGGAAATTTTCGAGTGCTTCTCCTTCACCTCAGCACACTGCCATGGCAACAAATCCATGCATTACAGGGATGTTATCCTCCACGTGGTGTCACTTTAGGAAGTGAGTCTCCACTGGAAGCCGTAATCGAACAGGTGATGCCGGCAAATCGCCGACGGGCCATATGGATGGACAGAGAATCAGGAAGGGGCCTTCCATCCATGTCCCCTCCACTTTACCTCGTCTCACACTTCACGTAGTTCCCCTGGCTGTCCTTGCCGCAGTTGCCAAAGGCGTTCCCCGCGGCGTTCACATCCTGGAAGCAGGCATCATGAGCCGGCCGCGCGCCTGCGTCGGAAATGGAATGACTGCATCAATATGGACAGGCACCAGTGCACTTTACTACACTGTGAAGCCTACCACACTGCTACCACTGAAGGCTGGGTACGGAACGCCGAGGAGACGTTAAGTTATAAAAATATGAAAACGGAATATGGAATGAATGGCATCTGTGCAAGATGCAATGGGGAACGGGACCTTGGCACCAAAGGGAAGTTAGAATGGGTTCAGATGTTTTCTTTCAGCTTCTCCGTTTCTGTTTGCGTCCGTGAGTATGTACGGTTCGTCCGTGCGTGCGTCCTGGTGGGAGGGGCCTACCATATCCCCACAGCTGGAGGCACTGCTGCTCGTGGGTCAGGCACATGCCGTTGTAGCAGTAGGCGTGGCCTCCCTGGCAGGAGGAGCCGTCGAGGAGGTAGACGTTAGCGGGACAGTAAGGCGACGCCCCCGTGCAGTATTCAGGCAGGTCACATGCTCCTGCTGGCCCGCGGCACATGGTCCCAGCCCGTTTCAGCTGTGTGGAAATGGAGAACGAGAAGGCAGCTTGAGTGAGCGCTTGGTTAGTGAGAGAGGATGGGACAAACGGATTGGAAACATCACTGAACCGAAACATGAGAGAAGATACGGCAGCAGGCACTTAGACGTTCAGTACAGCTGCGGTGTCATTCATGTTGTTGACTGCTTTTATTTATGTTTAAAGCTGGCTGAAAGCTGACGTTAATAAATATCTACCAGTTACATTCATCGGTTAATATTACTTTGGCACAGGGGCTAAAGTATTGAAGTTTGCACTTGAATGTGAGTCGATGAGTAGAAGGTTTCAGAAAAGAAACATGACTCAGCGTCTCTGACCGAACATCTCGAGGTTTAACTCTGAGGTAGAGACGCCAGTAGAAATGGGCTTATCGCCGATTTGACGATGTATTCCATCTTTTATGGAAAGATCACAGATGTTTTAAATAAAATTTATAGACGAGCTTTTTATCTTGTGACTTCTATGCAGAAATATGAAGCATACTTTAAGTTTTTAATACAGCTTTTCAGGACTGAGTCTCTTTTATTTCCTTTCCGTTTTTCTAACTCTACACCAGTATGGTATGTGGTCTTCTGTTGGGAGAATGGTTTGATGTAATACATTCAGATCTTTCCATGGTCAGCTGAGGCTGTTCTGGATACAATGTCCATCTGATGGGCTGGAGGTTGAACTGAAATCAGTGAGAATATTCCCAGATCTCTGTGTTCTTCCTGCAGAAGGTTCTGCTCTGCATAGTCTCGTTCCTGTTCTGGTAAAGGTTATTTTTCCGAACACTCCTGTACAACTGTTCCGTCCTATCAAAATCCACCATGGGTGACCGGTGAGACTTCTGACTAGTAATACATTCTTCTTCATCTTCTGTAGTCTTCTTTGTTCTGTTACTAGAGTGACGCAGTGGCAGAGTGTTGCCTCACTCCTTAAGAGCTATAACGTGTGGTTGTGTTTATGTGTAAGTGCCCTGCATTTCCGGGGATAGATTGTCCTGGTCAAAGACAGGAAGATGGACGGCTGAAAGACAGATGGATTCTTATGCTGGTTATGATAAAGCCCCATGGAAGAGCCTAGCTGCCAGTAAAGCTGGACTGTATGACCCACGATGGCCCGACAGTGCGGCGAGATGGGCGTGGCCTGGCCAGGTAAATACCTTGCAGTCCTCGCAGCAGACCCCATGGGCACACTGGGCCTCCTCCTTCAGTGTGCAGTTGCTGGCGTGACAGCAGGCGTTAGTGCACTCCTGAGGACAGAACGGGGCCGCCACAGACCACTGGTCATGGAAGAGCTGGACCACTGCTGGAAAGCATGCTGGCTTCCCCAACCCCCCCCCCCCCCCCCACACACACACACACAAATACACACACACCCTGGCAGACTTAGTCCATTTTAAAAAGGGGGGCCAGGCTGGGGCCAGATGTTCTGTTGGAGGGACCCGTAAAAAAAAAAAACATCGGTTTTCACCAATCAAATTACAAGTTAATAAAACCAACTGTCATCAATGAGGGCCAGGACTGAGGACGTGGGGGCACTGGCCCCCTCAGCCACCCCGTAGAATCACCCCTGCACTCATGAGCAGAGACTGCATATGAAGAACCCATGAAAGGAGCGAAGGGCGGGAATTGGAATGACATGCATGGTTACCATGGTGCTTTTCGGAAGCGAGGACATTTTAACCTGATGTGGGAGTTGGGAGACGAGAACCAGCAATTAAGCCTTGGGGAAAGTGTGTACGGTAGGAGCCAACATAACAAACATTGTAAGCAGTGAGGCAGATCTCACTCCAGATTAGAGGAGGTTATTGCAATGAGGTTTCTTTGCCTGTATGAGGCTTTGACTCTCTCGGTTTTATCAGTCGTAATGTTCTGAAAAGCCAAGAAAAAAAACAAGGACCATGTCCCTCAAAGGAATCTCTTGGCTGGTCTATGAAAAGTGTGAGGACATAGAGACCTTCAGACTCTCATTCTTAAGGCAGCCGTTTACATAGAAACGCCCACACCTAATAGGTGTTCAGATAGAGTAAGAGGAGACAAAGAAGCCGACATTGTCGATGGAAGCAGGGATAGCGCAGGTCCTCGAGCCTGGCGGCGGTCGTCTCACCCCCGGCTCGCCGCAGTCACACTCCTCCCCCTCCTCCACGAATCCATTGCCGCAGCGCCTGCCCCCAACCAGATCCTTCATGTTGGGCATGTTGAAGAGGCACATGCCTCCACCCTTCTGGAAATAGTTGTCCAGGTCTCTCTTGCTGCAGCGGCTGAAGACCCGGGGGAATGGGTGTCTGAGGAGACAGAATTCAGGGTCAGAGTCATGTCACACGGGCGGAGCAGAACTAGCATCTCGTTTATTCAGTAATGGCAGCATGCCGGCAATGAAGAAACCTGGACTCTCTTCTACGAGATAGGGAGACGTTAGTATCATGTTCCCTAAGCATTTAAAGAGGAAATGCCTCTCCGTATGAAAAACGTGACTCAAAAGTCTTAATTAAAAAACAGAGCCAGCGGCCTCCATTTTGGCTCTAACATCCAGGTACCAGCCATGTTGGCTCAGAAGCAGCATGTGCTCACCCGGTGGCGGCGGCCATCACGCAGCCCCCCTGCTCTGGAGTGGCCTCCACACAGCAGCCATCATTGTCGTGGCTCATGCCAAAATTGTGCCCTATTTCATGGGCCATGGTGGCAGCTGCCCCAATAGGCAGCTCTGAGTGGTCCTGCGTGAGACACAGACGGTGATCCTAGCATACGCACACCTTTGTATTTCACGGCCTAAAGTGTGAATATTAAATGTACACTGTCCAACTGGAGATCTGGGGTGACATGTATGTAATTTGCCTGTGATTTGCTTCAAGAGACCCACCTTAGCCCTCCACTGGGGGTTATCTGGTGCAGTCTGACTGAAATTTTCATTACAGTCTGCTGCCACGTACCCACCAAATTGGGCTTCATTATTAATAATACATAATTAATGATTATCGGATTATTAGTGCATTACTCCTCAACAAGGAGGGCCAGAAGGCTTAACCCCTTAGTTGCTCACCGATGGCCCGTCAAACATCAGTCCCCCCATGTCCATCAGGCCATATCGATCAGCGTGTCTGATCCGCTAAGTCCGCTCCCATCGCAGCCCCCCCCACGGAGTACGTACCACGTTGATTCCTCCAGAATTCTCGTGGCTGCACATGCCCTCCAGGGGTGCCATCCCGATGGTGGTCCCTTTGAAAATAACCCCCCTGCGGGAGAAAAACAAAGGCTACTCTCCATGCAGCTACACAGAGGAACAGGTGTCCTCATTTCAAACCAGACCGACCAAAAGAGAGGAATGGCTTTTATACGTGAAGAAAGACAATTGTAGCCTCTTACAGCACATTTCATTTTGTAGTTCCTTCCATTAGTGGTCACCTTGACGACCACCAAGCCTGTCATTGGGTATTTACCGAACAGGCTTTACAAAAAAAAAAAAGGTGCGTAAATTTGACGTAAATATGATGTTTTCCAGACAGATTCAGCAAGAGAATCCATATGTTCTTTTTCCTCCAGCTGAAAAACATTCACGTTCCGTAAAACAGGCGCCGGCCGCAGCCCAGACTCACGTGAGCAGCTGTGCGTTGTCGTGCTTCTTGCGAGACTTGAGCTTCTGCCTCCACTGCAGGAAGGACCAGAGTGTGGCATTCGGCTCCTCGCTCACGATGCACTGGTCCCGGTCCGTCCACACCTCCAGTCCGATGAGCGGCACCCGGATGTTCAGGGCCCTGTAGAACTGGACGGGCACCAGGGAGGCATTATGACCCGCACGGGCATTAGTTTATATGACATGGGGCAGTGTGTGGCTCTGTCCAGAAGGTCACTGGTTCAAATCCCTCAACTGGCAGAGTGATCATATCACAGTTGGGCCTCTGAGCAAAGGTCCTTACCCCCAATGTCCCACCCTGTACTCTGACCCCAAGCTTGCTCTAATCTGCACGTGTCTCATGAAGAGCGAGGTGGTATATATGCCAGACTGAAAGCTAAACAATTCCTGTGTATCTGGCCCATAATGTATCATTTCATAGCCCTGTAGAAGTGCAATATTTAATAAGTGAGAAACCTCTGCTGGGCTCTTAGGGTGTGAAACTGCTGATGAAAGTGCTAATTGTGACAGTCAGATAAATGTGCTCATTATACGCCCATTTAACTGTAAAATCTACAGCAAATATGTGAATCACTCCATTGAAGCTGCATATGTGAAATGTGGATTGTGTCTGGTAAACATGCAAACACACTTCATTTTAATAAGCAAATCTGATACATAATGAATAATTTATTAGGAAAAAAGAAATCTAAGAATTAGCTTGTATTACAGAGAAAGAAATGCAAAAAACAGACTAGTTTAGAGGAGAGTCTTTACCTTATCCACGTAATTAGCAATCTCCATGATCCTCTGTTTGGTTTTGCCAAGATCCCGATTTTGCCTTTTGTACTAAATGAACATGAGACAAAAATTATGTTGCGATATGTATTTGATTTAGAAAAGATTTTCGAAATATTTTTAGGAGTTTAAATAAGTTTTCTTCAGGGGAATAAGTGCAAGAATCCATTCACGCAAATTCCAGAAACTGTACAGCACATTCAGCTTTTCTTTTCTTTTTTTCTTGCTAAGCTTGATCTAGACATAAACGTAAACCTCATCACCACCTAGGCAGATCAACTGATGTTCTACCAGTCCCTATGGTAACCATCCTCACCTCAGTCTGCTGTTTTTATTAAAAATTCTTCAAACAATTTTGTCATTCCTGCTTGCCAGGATTGTCAACAATTTAATTTTGTTTGGTTCACAGCCCAAACCAGCACAGCGTTGTGGGTCTGAAACAGCCTTTGGCACACCGTGGAGTGAGTTTATTGTTTTTTTTTTTAAAGACAGAGCAAAGCAAAATCAGTGATCTCCAAATCTCCAGTGAAGACCATTAAAAATGTGCTTTTTTTTAAAAACAATAGCTGTGATTGGATTTGTGAGCAGAAAATGAGAAAAAAAAAAAAGGTCTGGTCTCTTAATGAAGGCTTCATCCATCCATTATCAGCAGTCACTTATCCAATTAGGCTTCTGCTGATTCAGAGCCTGTCCCAGAAAGGAGAGTGTGCCGTCCAAGGCGAGGCTCACACACGCGACAAAGCTAACACGTTCTGAAATACACACACAAACCCATTTGCACACTAAAAGCTATTTACCACCACCAGTTAATTGGAAAAGCCTGTAATTGATCATGGAAGGAAAGAGATAATGGAGAGTAAAGCTTCTTGAACACGGGGAATAACACGCAAACTCCACACAGACGCAGCTGAGGCTGGACTCAAACCCACGGCCAAATGAAGAGCATCGGACCAAAAGCTCTCAATCCCCGCAGTAAAGTGAAATGAAACTCCAGAATGCTGAAATCTTGGTAAAAAAAAAAAACTGACATCTATGACATAGTGTGAAATCAATATACCAACAAAATACAACTTTTATTGTTTCATACAATAAAGACATTAAACGATTCACTGCTACATTGCTACTATGAATCCAGCACCAGTGGTGCCAGGGAGACACATAATGAAAAACCCAGTATGCAGTAATAAATTAATTCCTCTTCTACAAAAATGGAGCCAAAGGTTGCTGTGAAATCTAATGACATAAAAAAATTAACAAACTCTTCGGAGATAAGAGCCAACATTTCCCACAACGTCCTTGACAATCAAAGAGAAGCCTTCAGCAGTAGGCTCTACTTCAGCCAAACGCAAGATAGCAAAACAGGAAGCTCTTTGCATCCCACACTGTTCGATTTCCTTTGCCGTGAGTCACCGGTTGGGTGTTTAAATGTTCTCTGGTGGACCTAAGTAGGCATATGGGAATTATGCGAAGTGCCCGTGAACTAGAAGAAATTAATATCTACTGCTAATCACCGCTCGTTCCTCTCGAGAACTGCGCTGGCAGGAGATAAATCCAGTTAGGCAGAGCAGGCAGGCTGCCTGTCTGGAGGTTAGTGACGTTGGCTTTTAACCGAAGAGCTGTCAGCTGAAGTCTCAAGAGTGGCTTTGCTGTTGTACCCTTGAATGTGGCTGTGAATGAATCATTTCTGTATATTATTCTGTGCAAAGGATAAAGTCATGAGGCATCGAAATTTCTGGATTAGGGCACGTTGACGAAGTGATGTGGCCTACAGTTAGCCAGTGCCCGCTTACCAGCGTGTTGTCGGCCACGATGTAAAGCTCCATGTACTTGGTGGTGCCCCAGACATTACGTCTCACCTGCAGAGAAAGAGAGCGACACGACAGCCTGTTACGGTGGCAATCAGAAAAGAAGATGGCTGCTGTCAGTCACCTTGACGCGTGTGAGGTCTCATTTATATACAGATGATACCTACCTGGGAACTGAAAGTAACTGGTTAGAGATTCAGGAGGACAGATTTAAAGGTTCAAACACCCACACAAACTGCATTATTGATTTAGTGTCATTTCATTATTTTATTAATGTGGACATATTTTGCAAGCGTCATGGTGTTTCACTGGGAAACCTCCTTTGTCTGGCTCTATCTTCCAGTCTTTGTAACAACATAAAGAGCATTTTGTATTTTATTATTTTATAGCAGTATTTCACGGACTGCTTTCCCGCTGTACTCCCCCAGCATGGCCGGCACCAAGCCTTGTGTTACTGTGAAGGGCACCACGCTAAATGAAACATTATTGACCGCGTCCCAGCTTAACCAGGAAGAAGAATGCACGGTGAAAAACCGACCTCGCAGCCCCCTCCCCCCGGGAGCTGGGAAAGTGTTTCCTTCTGAGGCCAAGTACAGCTGCCATCTCGTTAAGGTTGCCAAGTGTTAACGAGCTGTTATTCGGGTTGAGAGGGGAAACGAGAGAAAGAGAGGGTGGCTGAAGGGCACACACGCCCGGGGGAGTTGCTTGTGGGGGGCGGGGGGTCCAAAATGTTCAAGGTGCTCAGTGCTCGATCAGTCCTGTTGGGGACTTCATGACTCGGTTGTGGTAAAGTGGTGGCTCTTCGTTCTGGACACTCCATGATAAAGGGCAGCCCCCCCACTAGGAAACCGCCCAGCTCATGAGGAAACTGAGCAAAACCAGTCACTAATGTGTGAGCTCAGCAGTTATCGAGCACCGAGGAGCCACCATTAATAGAGTGTGCAGTTTAACGGCAGGCAGGAGGCCCACATGCTCCTCTGAGTGGGACAGGAGGATGAAGGCGTTATCATGCTGCCCCCAAGGCCCAACCCTTCATCTCTCATTTTTCTCTAGGACTAACAGCTATTCCATGCATTTCTAAAAGGCTAAAAGGATACATTATGCATATGCATTTCTAAAAAGCACCATTTCTAAACTAAACTTTCTAAGCAACATTTCTAAAATAAAAAAATAGTAATTTGTGGTTTAATTTTACTCATTGGAAATGATTTAATTATAATGAAACAATATAACTGTAAAAGGTCCTGAAATATTTGGTTCTTAATTCTGATTTTGTGTTTTGAAACTGCTTTGATGGGTAGCTTTGTAGAACATCCTGCTAAAATTCACTCACTGCCTCACGAGAATTTGCCTGTACTAACTGACATGTACCATGATTACTCACAAACCTACTTCATGTACTAATATTAATTTGAATGATGAAAACTTAAAATCTACATTTTTTCGGGAGACAAAAGAGTTAACAGGACAAGCTTTGATTGCAGTGGAAGCTGAGTGGGTTCTGGGCCAGAGAACTGCAGCTACAGTGAGAGCTCCGTCTGCAGCCAGAGGCTGCGCTGAGTTTATCCTCACCCTTTGATGCAAAGGTTTAAGGAGACTAGAAAAGAGGCCCAAATGTCCCATCTGGTGTCCATGCCCACAAGTTCCCCTCTGGACTGCCAGATGCTTCGTATGGTAGATCATGTGATGAGTAGAGTTCGGGCCTCTGATTGGCTCAAGGTAGTAGCTGTCATTTGCATTTAAAACAATCAGCCCCCTGCAACAAAAAAGGACAATAGTAATGAACACAATCACAAGCCAAGGGATAAGACTATCCAGCAAAGTGACATTTTTTCATGTACTGACTAATTATGCTTCCATAATTACATTTTAGACACATCTTTTTATCTTCCTACTTATTCCATTTAAAAACCTCCGGTAGCAAGATAATCATAAAAGTCACATTTTTCACTAGTCTAGGAGGAAGTTGCAGGTACCATAACTCCAAAACACAGTCTCCCCAAGGACACTGAAAGCCCGTATTAAAGCCTTTGTGCTTGGCCATTAAAGGTTGACCTGGACCACAACCAAGTAAGCCAGGAGTAGCCAGCTTGGACCCAATCTAAGCAAGTCAGGAGTAGCTGGCATGGAATAGAACAGAATATTCCAGAAATGACTGTCCAGAACCAAACTATACAAGGCCATTCTTGGCACAAATAATTTAAAAGTGGGCCATGAGTAGTTGGCACAGATCAAACCAAGTATAGGCCATGCTGGCTATGACTGAGTGGCCTGCATCACACAATGTGGGTGAACTAAGCTGGCATCCAGTATGTCATTAGGGAAGTGAGCCCCTGGGTGTCCCTCACACAGTCCAGCATGGGGCAGAATAATACCCATCTCCGTCTCCCGCCCCGATCCGGCCATGGGTAATTGGCTGCCAGTGGTTATTCCTCTCCTTCACTGAGCTTTAATTGTGAGAGCGAACTGTGTAATCGCACACACACACACCGCGCGGCTCTCGCCGAAAACAAACATGCAGCCTGGAAAGACATTTTCCACCAAAGCATGCAGGCACACAAAAACTACCATGGTTCTGTTATTTTGGTTTTTGGTTGAAATGCAAGGATGTTTTCCACTCTTATTCTTCTTCTCATATGGAATCCAGCAAAATATTTAGCTTTGGTGCTTAGTATAGTGTAGTATAGTGTACATCAGGTATGGCAGATTGAGGTATTCTCCTTTCTCCTGTCATAGCACCGGAATTTTCCATAGTGCTACGACCGTGTTTATTTGTTTATTACAAAAAAGCAGTGACAAATTAGCGAACTGGTCCGAAGCTTTAAATAACATTACATCTGCCAGAATAAAGTGCAAAAACCGTACGGAGCCTTAAATGTGTAAACTCAGTCGACCAGTATCTATGCGGAAAGGGGATATGTTAATCAATTGCTTTGTCTTAATTGCACTGGCAACAAAAGCTGCCCTTTTCCAGAAGCTGACACACTGGAAAGGAGGTGGCGGGGGGTTACACTGAAAACCGCGTGCTGACATGACAGGTGAAAAAGAAATCGACTTTGGTGTCGAAGCCGTCACTCCTGAAGACAGCAATGTTGCAAGTCCTCCTCAAGGCTGAAAAACAACCCTGCTGAGGCCTCTAGGGGAGCCGCAGCCGAGGGTCCGCAGCTTTGCGTGTCATCTCAAGCTCGTCATCTCGCGTGTCACCCGGAGGTCTCGGGGAGAACATTGATGAAGAGGGGGGTGTCTTGAAAAATACATTTTTTTATTATTTTTTTGGTGCATTTGCTTCAAATGACATTGATGTAATGGTGAATCAAAACAATCATTCACTCCCTCCTCAGTCAATGAAAGGCTGCAACATGCAGGAATGCTGTAGTCCAGCAGTAAGTTCAGTGGAGTTTAAGACAGAGGAATACCATTGGTGTTTCTGGAGAAGGAGATAAGGGCTGATTTGGAGATGGAAAAAATCTGCCTGGGGTTGATGGATGAGGTCTTTTGATCCCTGGGGACTCAATGGGGAAATCATCTGTTCAGGTTCTTGCCTTAAAGGATGCCTGGTCTCCAAGGTCTGTGCTCGCCATTCTGCCTAGTGATGCATGATACTGATTCTCTTGCACTCTCCCGTTGCCTCTCGCTGTCCAGTGTGTCTTTATTTGAGCGTTCCCACGCTCTGGCCTGTGTCGCTCATGGACAGACCCCAGCCATCGATCCAGAGGCTCTTTACCCACGGCCGAGTCGAGAGGTTCCAGCGATCTTCTCCTGACCCTCCACTGTGCAGGGAAGGCAGCCTTTCATGAAGAGGGTCATTCTGCATGGCCACACTTTCTCCCTCTGTCCCCCCTCACACACCCACAGGAGTTTTCTTGCGTCTTCTCTGTGTCCTTCTGCTTTAACGTCAAAACCTGTTCTCTTCTCAGAAATGTGCTCCTCTTCTCTTTCACTGTGATCCATGCCTCACTAAATAAACTTTTAAGCATCATCTTTATCATGCTCTATTTCTACTGTAATATGTAGACTTATCTTCCCATAATCCACCTCCAACATCTCCCCTCTCTTGCTTTCTGGGGAAGTATGTCTGTCACCTCCATCCGTAGCTACTTTTTAATGGAAGGAATGTCTGTGACCTTTGTAGTGTTCTTTTTATTCCTACAATGAAAAACGTTTCTGGCTGAGAAAAGCAGAAGAATGCCTGATGGAAAGGACTGCTTCCCACTTTCCAGAGGCTGGCAGCCTTCTCTCTGGACACAGCGAAGCCCCCTTTGGCGAGCCATTGACTAGCCACAGAGAACGGCCTTGCTACCATCCTCCATTGGAATAATATCACAGTCAAACCTAATACCATGCACCTGAACTATCGCCTGCGGCGAAACACTTCCATCCATCAGCGCAGCCGTCATGCATTTGCGTTTGTCGTTTTATCTGCGACATAATACTAACTAGGCATATCACTAGACGTAGGGAAAATATCCGCAGCTGATGGACAATATTCAAATGTTCTACAGTTCCTTATAAATAGTACTGCGGGTTTCCTGAGAATTGCCTTAAAAATAGCATTGCACAGACGATAAAGCATCATTCACATAACAAAGCAGAGGGGCAATTCCATTTCCACAGAATGAATAGATCTGAAAAATGCTGTGCTCCCGAGTTCTGTGTTTTACAATTAGCTAAAAGATATCTAAAATATTCCAGGGATTTGAAGCTCCAGTAATGATTTTTTGCTGTAATGCAGAAGGCTTGACTGAAGGTCGACGGTTTGCAGTTGGACAACTGGAGCCAGCTGAAGTCCCATCCTATAAACTAGTGTGACCACTTTGAAACAGCGCCCCCTGTCTCATGGCAAGTGCAAAGAACCAAACAGGCGACACACTGCCATTATAATTGGCTGAGAGAATCAAATGTGTACTGCAAAAAATGAACTCTTCGCCTAGATTAGCCACAGTGCATTGTGGCCTCCAAACTAGTATGCTGACTGCTTCACAGTGCTCAATTTATTGAGGCTTATTAGTTAACAGAGTATAGCCCCCAATTTTCATTCAGCAGCCTTGCACTGTCTGGCACAAGATTAAACTGTCCCTGTTGCCTTCTTGACAGAAAATGTCAAATGTAGGTGCTCCTTTGTTTTCTTAATACCTGCAAATCAGTTTATATCAGGTGTAGGAGAGGCTTCTCAGCTCAGTTACAAGATTAGCTTTTGTCTTGGTATCTCACCTCTATTGTGTTTCCGTCCTAAGCGTGACCTTATTTTCTGCTTGACCTTGCACATAGTTACACATCAGTAGAAATCAGTGCTGAAACAGATGTTACCCGCACAGCATACATTCAACAAAAATAAACAGCCCCTGCAGGTCTCCGACTTGTATGTGTCTGCCAGTGCAAGAAACTGGTGGTTGCGTGGACAAAAACATCTTTTTCAAAAAGGCCACGTCCAACTATTATTGAAGAGAAGTCCCTCGGGATTCATAAAGATGTTGTGTGGTGAGATTCGCTGAGCTGGCTGTTTGGGGAGGTCCCTAATAAAGACAGAATGAGTTTGTAGTGTCTGACTGAGTGAGAATGATGAGAAATGTTTACATTTTCATCCGTAAATTTTAGATTTCCATAAAGCTTTTGCGTAGTCATTCTAGAAATCACTGCTTTGAGGGAGCTTGCGATTCACGTGGCAGAATTTTATTTTCAAGAACGTTTCAATTTAGTACACGGGCAATTTTTCTCAAATGTGTAAAAATATGAAACTTCTTTATTCAAAAAAACAGACCTGTCATAAAGATTCTACATGCAGTCGGCTAACATTTGCAGAAGTTTCCCCTTAATATCCAACTCAATATGGAAGAACGTTTCAAAGCCTTCTACAAAGGTTCACACTACACAGTTAGTGACCCTAAATCAAATTTTGGGAACCTGCCTACAAGTTAATTTGTCACTGTGAAGGCCTTCTTCCTCTAAGCAAAGGTCTGGTTATAAATCTTGATTCACACAGTGTGCTTTTCTGCATCAAATCCCCAAACCATGTCCCTGGTCCCCGTTCCATTCCTACTTTCCGTGGACTGCAAAGAAAAGAGAAAATTCATTCGCTGATCAGTGAGAAACTGCGCAATCAGAGGTGTCTGCTGCTGTTAAAATGTGGTCTGTGTTCCCAGTGAAGTCACAACACGCAGCCGTGAATCCGCGAGGGGACATCACTGCATTCATAGGCCATCCATAGGCCTTGATTGGACACTTCCTGCAGCAAAATACCAGGGCAGGAATGAAACACTTGTGATGACTAAATGATCAGACCTAAAAAGAAGTAGAGGTGCTCTCTCCAGATTAGCGGTCAGTTTGTCTGGAGATGACTGGATTCCAGAAGGAGGATAATAACGTGGACGGCTCTCCTCCATGCCTCCCTTCGTTTGGCAGACAGCTGTTCGGTGGCTCCCGCTCAGATCACACATCTGCTCTCGCAGTCAGATGTTTGGTTTCCCTCAGTCTACTTTCCACATTAGTCACCAGGACTTAGGTATCAAGGCTAGAGTCTAGGGAGGCAAAGGTGATCGCAACGCTGTGTCCTTACTCAGTGGCACTTGACTGGTCCGTGGAGAACGAATCAAAGAGCTAGCCATTATCCCAGTTATGTGTGGTTATCCACCATCTGTGGACGCTGGAAAACCACCATGATTTTTTTTCGCTGGTTGTCGGCATTTACTTCTGAAGACTTCCTATCTAAGACCTGTAAAGATGACAGTCTACGTTCCAACTTCCCTTGAGGTTATTCCCTTGGCGGTCCCTGTGAACAGTCTACATACCTGAGTCCAGAACAGGTGCTCAGTGCTACCCAGGAGTCTGCATGGCCTACGACATGTCCATGATAGTAGCAATGATCCTGAAGGGAGGAGGAAGAAAGAGACAGAAAAGGAAAAGAGAGACATGGAGTCAATATGGAGGCTTACATTATGCGTTAGGAAACATTCTTCATTGACGGCGTGACGTTTACAGACAAATGTTTACTTTGGAAGCAGTACAATGCACGTCAGTCACAACACGTGAAAAGCTGATAAACTGCGTAAGTGGCTGCATTTAAATATTCCAGGGTCTCCAGGACTGTCGCATTAGAGTTTTGCGACCATTATTGCGATGAATAAATGCCGCTTTTCTCTGATCAAGACAGTTCCCTACTCCCTGCAGTCTAAGCTGCATTCCAGACACAAACGACAAGCCTTCACGCATCAGCAAGGGAACTACAGTCTGATTCCTTAGGCGAGGCAACTTTAAAAATAATTAAAATGTTTTGGTCCATTTTTTCGGGCTTTAGACAAGCCTTTTTTTTAATGTTCTCAAACCGTAGAAAGTCGGGTTTTTTGTCGTTACAACACAGTGGTGATCTCTTTTAATCTACGCGTGTTCCTTGTAGTTGGCTGATAGAATTTTTATGCAAGTTAAACAAATCACATATATCTTCATTTATCTTTTCCTTTTTCTTTTTTTAGTTTACAGGCTGCAAGACAATATTGGGAAAATGGAAATGTGAAAATTAATGATTCATAAAGAGGTGTATTAAATCAAGTTATAATTGAGTTACTTTTTAAAGAAAAACTTCCATCACTTTGAAAGGTGTCCATTCGGATCTCTAAGACTCCTCTCCACCTAACTTTATTCTTAATTATTACATCCGATTCAAAATTTTATGCTGTTCTGCTGACTAATTTAAGTGTTTCCTTTATGGTAATTGAATTTATCATTGCTTTTTAAGCAGAAAGGTTCTACTTTCCACTCTGAGCCTCTTTCAAATCCTGAATCTTTCACTTCGCTTCCTTCATCTCCTTCTGAATTAGCTCATCTCTCCCCAAGTCCGAAACCCGAAACTTGGGCTCCACATTCTCTGAAAGATCACGGACCGAGGGACCCTCACGGATCATGATCTCGTTCCAGCCATTCGGCTCAGACCACCTTCCTTTTTTTGCAGCTCAAGCTCGCCTGCCTCACACGCCATACACGTTCCCCCCAGTCTCACAGACGCTCTTGCTCTGACCTTTCTGCCCGAGAAAAAATTCAGCACCCGGCCCTGTGCTCCGTCTGCCGGGACCCTGGTGTCTTTGCCTCATACCCATATGACCATTTGTTCCAGTGCTCCTGGCAGGTTACACACCATTCCCAGCTACATTTCTCCTCTTCCTTCCTCAGCCCACACTCGGTCACAGCACCAACCTCTTCTAGGCACTCTACTGCTGATTTAATAGTGATGCCATGAATTCTTTCCCATGTCACATTAGCTAGCTGTGTTCTCTACCAGAAGGTGGCACCCCCCATGCTTGTTCCATCCTTAGCATCCACTACGTCGATCCTGTCTTCACCAGTCATACTTGTCAGGCAGTCCAAGCACCTCTCCCGTCCAGACTTAATTATCCTAACTCCCTGAATCAGACACACATCCTGAAAGTAATTATTCTGCTCACCATGCTTTCTGGGCCCTGAGTGGCACACGGACACTTCCTTTGTTCCCCACCATGGTACCGAATTCATTTGAAGATCCTTGTTCCTACCTATTTCGCTCTCCACCCCTGTCCCTGTCCGTCCCCCCACCCGCATGCTTGTCATCCAATGTTTCTCTCTCTCCACATCCCTGCTGCCCATCTATTCCGACTTTCATCCTTATTTTCCCTGTGGGGGGGTGTGACTTGCTCACAGACATCAGAAGAATACCATCACCGTTGATCTTTAGACACAAACCATCTCTTGCGGGTCAACAATTCTCTGACTGGTTCTCTTAGGAAACAGTAATGTGAGCTCTATCCCAAAGCTGATGTCTTATAGGTCTCTGCTTTATACTCTGCTGCCTGTTGAGTCTGTTTATTATCTTTTTTTTCTCAGAGTTGTGTTTTCACGTTAATAGAGTTGTGCACACAAGGTCTTTGAAGTTCACCAAAAGGAATAGGTCGAATTCTGTCGTAAGTTACACAACAGCTGCACAGATCAGAAAGGCCAATCGAAAGGACAGACTTGGCGACATCCCTCATATAAAATGGTCTTTTAGGGTTATCACACAACACAGCCACAAATCAGTATGTCAGAAAGATCAGTGCCATATCACGTGACAGCGGCAGAAGTTTTCAGCCTTGATGCCGGTCTGACGTTAGCTACGCCAAGTCCTCAAACAGCAGGAAATTGCCTAGCCTTCGTTACATCGTTTGAACCTGCGGCCCGTAATGCCGGCATCTGGAACCGCAGGTATTTTTAGTCTTCTAACGTTCCTGCTCTAGCCTCCACTGCCACTGCTTTGGACGTAATGTCAGGCAAACATGCGCATAAATGCTAACAGGCACTGGCCTGCATGATAGCTAGAAGTCCAGTCCAGGAGCGTGCCTGTCGCTTTTATCTCCTGAGAGCCACCTACCCTACACGGCTTCCGTAAGTAACGCAGCCCATAGCTGGAAAAAAAAAAACAAAAAAAAACACGCAAGCTGTATGCGTACAGTATCTTTCAATAAAAGTGTCTGTTAAGTGAAGATACAGGATACAAGTAATAATGGGTTAAAACTCAAGCCATGTATTTACAAAGTCCGATGTGTCCATCTTGAGTATAACAGCATAAAAATCAAACACATTCATAAAAAACAACATAACTCAAGAAAAAGTGATCTCTACAGCTGTTCTGGACTCGATTCCAGCCTGTGTAATCCCAGCCATCTGCACAGGAATGTCTGGCAGAATCACATATTACTCTAAGTGTCCCGCTGAAGCTTGTTTGAAGTGTTTCAACATGGCCTTGACTTGACAAATTACATTCCACAGCAACCATCGTCCTCTGTGCCCCCTTCATGCTTTGGCAGTGTAGTTTTTTCTTCTTCAGATTTTAATCCTGATCATCTAGTGGGCTCTGCTAAGTTGCAGAAGCCCATGCAAAAGCCGTCCATCTCAAAGGCCATTCTGATGAGTGGCTGATAAACACTGGGAGGGAGGGGGGAGGTGCTGTCACCTCTTTAAAGACCACGGGCTGTGGGTAAGGAAAAGGGCATGCAAAACATCGCAGCTTTGGCAGTGGCTAAAAAAGGAAACACAGTACATCAGAGCTTCATTTTTTTCTCGGACTCTGCTTTCCTCCTGCAGTCCAAAGACCTGTAGTTAGAAAAACTGGCAACTCTAAAATTCCCTTAGAGTATGACTCTGTGTGTGTGTGTGTGTGTGTGTGTGTGTGTGTGTGTGTGTGTGTGTGTGTGCCCTGCAATGAACTGGCATTCCATCCAGGGTGTACCCCAGCCTTGTACCCTGACCAGGATAAGCAATTAGAAGAGGGACAGATGGATGTTTTTCCTCTCGATTATTAATAAGCAGTTCTATCATATAAAAGGCCCATGTTTTTAATATAAAAAATAAAGGGGCTTGCAACTGTCATCCTCCGGTCCATCCTGCATTGGTCCGGTTGAGTCCTCTGGTCCAGCCTCCATCGGTCCTGTTCTGTCCTCTGATCCATCATCATACATCAGTGCTGTTCAACTCCACAGTGCAGTTACTCTTTTCAGATTTTTCAGACACCCTCAGAGCTGCTGTCCCTCTGTGGTCATTTCTGACAGATCGAACGAGACAATCTCAACACATCCCCCCTCACACCTCCAGCTATTCCTCCTGTGTGTGCTCTTCCAACATCGATATCTGTGTGAATGATCACTCGTCCTCGATCTGCGCATTAGTGGCGGTCCCTGGCTACTTAAAGTTCTCCGTCTGACCAGCAGACCATGAAACGAGTTCATTTCGTCAAACAGCGGTTACATGGAGTATGAAGAAAACAATACCACATCCGACTGCTTAGGTGCTGGGCTCTGGATCTAAAAAGTACAGTGCGACCCACCAGGGGTCCTAAACTCGTGATTATGGTCTTTTCTGGACCACCCTCCCCTGCATTTTGTCCCCCTTTTTCCCTGAGATGAAGTCACCTCACTGCTTATTATAACCCAGCTGTCCTCTCCTCAACGTACCTTGCAATGTTCTGATAACGTTTGCAGCGTGTTGAGCTGTATATTCATCGGTGACCAAGACCTGCTTCTGTCATCGCTTATCTGGACGTGTATAAACTTCCCAATAACTTAAAAAGAGTTGCAGTACATTCAGAAAGCCTTTTAATATGGACCTGCTACATGTATTTAACGGGTGATGGTATTTTACTATTTATTGACTGATTTTGAAAGAGTCTGGTGCAAAGTGGTACTATTAGGTCACCAGGGAGAGAGACCTTGTGTCTACAGATAACTGGGATTAAATTCAGTGACTTGACAAATCGCACTCTGGGAATCTACCATGTATGACAGCTCGCCCCTTTAACCTGCTGGCTATTCTCGTCATCTAAAATCCTGGCAATTACAATCAGCTATTTACCCTGACGGACCCTGCTGGCATTCTACTAAAATTATGTGACTGTCCTGTTATCTCTGTGACCATTCAGTCAGATATTTTGCAGAAGGTCCCACCCGGCCGTCCAATTAGTGCCATACTGACGAGGCGTGTGTGTAATTGGACAACATAATCCACGTCTCGTTCTCCACCGATGACCAGCAACAGCTCGGAATATACAGTACGCCACGCATTAATTTTCGCTGGTACTCTCCATCTCATTTTCGTGCTGTGGATGACAGTGACCTCGGCTAGCATGGAAGCAGAGCACACCGCCCTCTTTGCTCACTCCACTTAATGCCATGGCATACCATAATCCTTCTTGCTGGCGTACAGCACATTACCATCTGTTTTCTTCATATTTATCTTGAATTTAAGCTCCGTACACGTGGCCAAAACCTGCGATTCCAACATGCATGCTGGCTGTTTGCTAAACTTATTGGAAAATGTATTTTACATATGGAATCTAATATCCATGGCATTTTCATGACTTGCTTATCTGAACAAAAGCAAACAAGTTCTGTTGATCAGAAAATGTATTTCATGTTAACAATTTAATAATGTGCTAATTAATGTTATATTAATATTTAAATTACCATACAGGAAGATATTTTCAATGCTAAATGTGTCTTTACACAGTTAGAACGTTTTTAATTAAAACGTTGTGTTTAGGTTGTTAGAACGTTTATGTCCAATTTTCTGGACATTCCACGAACGTATTAGAAAAGACGTTATTTTAAAAATGTTCCTATAACGCTGTTCTTTGGTTAAGTTTCCTGATCCACGTTTTAATAATGTTACAACAGTACCTTTTAAGAACCCAATGAGAACGTTATTGAAAGTTGTGGGAACGTTCCCTGTTTGCTGGGGTATGGGCCATAGTATGCAAAATGTAAGAATGTCTGCAATAAATAAATGTTTATTTATACTGATGAGCTTTGGGAAGACGTGGTTAACACAGGGTGGTATTTCAGTGTTTCGTCCAAATGCACTTAAAGCAAAGCTTAGTCTCGTAACTATTTGTTGAGAGCTTTCATTCTCGTCTAAAGCACAGCCAATCAGTGTGACCTGATTGGGTGCTGTCACTGCGTCTACGTACGCATCGAAACGTGTGCACTCACGTGTTAGCTTGTGTGTGTGTAGAGCATCTATATCTGTTGTCCAAAGATCCAAAGACGATACCTTCAATTGTGGATGAAGTGACTGCCTTTTGGTTTGGAGCTCATACTGTATATGACACAGAGCCCACTAGCATACATGGATGTTCACTTAACACACTGCCCATATTCTCCTCCTTTAAGGATAGCCAGTTACTGTCACTTTGAATCTCTTTAATCTGTTGCCATGTTGTATGAATATATTCAAAACAATGAGGGCACTAAGAAACAAACAGGCAAACACATTGTACAGAAAGCAGATGTCCCTCGTGTCTCTGCATCGGCTTCAGATGTCCGTCATGTTTCTAAAGCGTCCCTCGCGTCTCTGCATCGGCTTCAGATGTCCGTCATGTTTCTAAAGCATCCCTCATGTCTCTGCATCGGCTTCAGATGTCCGTCATGTTTCTAAAGCGTCCCTCGCGTCTCTGCATCGGCTTCAGATGTCCG
>JAACJT020000013.1:665244-684277 GCA_009936485.2 Gymnarchus niloticus
CTCTTCACTATATGGGGTCATATACACTCATCCCTTTAAGTCCAAGATTACACTAACTCTTCACTATATGGGGTCATGCACACTCATCGATCTTCCATAACTGCCGTTAGCCTGCAGCCCACCCCAACAAGCACAAGACATAAGGCAATGGACACACTGGATGGGATGCCAGTCCATCACAGAATGCACAACCTCACACATAAAAAATACTCTATGCTTTTGATTAAGAAACCAATGTCAACGTAAGTTTGTCAGGAATTATATAATCTTCCAAAAACTAATAGAAAATCGAAGGATGATAGGCGAACTTTGTGCCACTTTTTACGTGTAAATCTGTGCAGTGACTTCTGCCTGGGTGAAGGCCGACATGCACACAGGATTCCTCAGGAGAGCGCGAGCCAATTGCTGCACTTTCAGTAAGAAGACAGGCGTCATGCTGCCTTCCTGTTTGGAAATTAAAACCTGGGGGCTGCGGAGGAGGATTACCAGATGGGGTGTAGGCGAGGGGGTGCAGGGGTTAAATCCCCCGTGAAGTGGCGAGGAAGTCCCAGCACCCGCCTGTCAGCGGCTAAAGACATGCCAGTAGCACACGTTGCAAGTCCACGTCACGCCGAGGAGGGGGGTGTCGGACGGGGTGGATGGGTCGATGGAGGTGGTTGGGTGCCCCGCGGTCAGTCACTGATACACAGCTGGATTGTACTGAGTCACCCGCTCTACATGATGTGGAAAGCAGCTCTGCTGCGGTGTAGAACAAAGCGACCTTTGTAAGACCAGCTGACCGATTCACTACTTTCATTCATTTTCATGGTCACCTGGTCGTGATTTTGGGCTGTAAAACTCAAGCAGGACTGCACAATAAAGTAACTATTAAAGCAAGGGACTAATGTAGACGATTTTATCAAATATAACGTGTCTACAGTGTTTTATTATATATGTATTAGATTAAATCCCCCAGCTATGTTGTTTCAGCTTTTAATTTTAGTTGCCATTTGTTTACCACTCCCCTAGGGTAAGTTACAAGCTAACGACTTCTATAAAGGTGCAAAATCCCTTCTTACAGCTGGATATTATTGACACAACATGTAGGAGAGCAGCAACTAATCAGTGACTCAGTTTGGTCTTCCTTCCTTCCACTGCATGATCGGTTGTAATTCTCATTACTCTGGATGGAGGGGGAGTGTAGTTATTGTGCAGGTATCTGGGGAATGCTGCAGTCTGTGTGTGAAAGTCTCTGTCTAAACAAATGGCCTTATTACTGCCTAATGAAAGACGGGTTGGGGGCAAAGCTTTTGTTTTGCCTGTATTGTAGATTGTATGCATCGTTAAATGGCATTGAGTCATTAAGAAGGCACGGCAAAGGCATAAACACAACGACACAACAGCGGGGAAAATATAGCATGCGCCTCGTTACTAGCGTAGCCTGGCTAAATCTAACAGCGGCTGCAGACAAGCTGCGACTTTGATGGACGTGCTCGCTAAGCACGGTGTTGAGGGGAAATGGGGAAGCATTAGTTCAAGTAATTCCGCCTCGCTACTTAACAGCACGTTGAGTCGCCAGCAAGACAATCGACTTGTTGACGCGAAGCTCGGAAAATGGAGTTGGAGTTTGGCAATGCCAGCACTGTAAAGGTTCTCTTCTACCTCCTCAACATCTTGCAGCAAACTTTGATGAACTGCGATCTCTACTGTTCTGGTTTGTTGTATATATTCTATCAACATGGTGCCAGGAGATTTTTCTGAGGACCGCTGAGAAGGAGGAGAATGGAGACCAGTCGCCTAGAAAGTTGTGTGACTCTCAAGTACTTTTCAGGCCCCAGTTTAGGGTATCTTAGCTACTCTGTAATTTCTGGGTCTGGCTGAATCTGAAGTGTGAGTGTGGCTCACCATCGGCGAGGTCTGGATGCCAGGAGAAGCCAGGCCCGCCATTGTGTCGACTCTCACGCAAGTCAAAGGAGCGAGGACACACAAACTCTCAGATGTCCTGGTCCTCGGCAGCACACAAACACTTTCAACGGAGCATGAGCGCTTCAGAGCAATCGGATGTCTGCCATTTAAAGAAACGGCGTCAATGGATGAATTTTTTTAATTGGAATCCTGTTAAACATCCATCCAGCCATCTTCCATAGGGGGGGTCACAGTTAGCCTGGGCTGTATCCCATAAAACACAGGACATGGGGCATGGGTCACCCTGGATGGGATGCCAGTCCATGGCAGGGCACAGGGCAATTTAGAGACCCAAATTCACCAACCTGTGGGGAGAAACCAGGTTACTTGGATTAACCCCCCCCACACACACACAGACACAAAGAGACACTCTGCACACAGAAAGGACCCATAACTGTTTGTCCTTGGAGGTGTGGGGCTATCGGGTTACCCACTGTGCCACCCTCCGTTTAAAGATGCAACGCTGAAATCACTATTTTGAGGAAACCCGAAGCTCTGACAGAATGTACAGGAGGGAAATTGCCATTCTATGCCGGTTATTTCCAACGCGTCAGAAGCAGGTTACAGAACCGAGAAGTATGTAATCACAGCAGCAGGAGTCCATGCAGTTTAACTGACTACGGGCACATATGTGAGCTGGCATTAAATTCTAGTGCGTCACTGAGCATTCAGAACACTTCATTGAGGCTGAGCCGTGTGCTGTGTGCTGGGTCTGTGGACTCGCTGGCCCACTGCGTGTAGACTTTTCTGTTCCTCACCTAGCATTCAAACAACAATATTTCGCATTCATATAACCGGACTTAAGATTTCCAAGGGTGTGGCTTTACCGGAGGGCAGAGAGACAACACCCCGGTTCTTTGATTTTTTTCTCTCCTGTACAGAAACGCGTGGCACGGTGATAGGATGAGGGATTGGGGGGGGGTCTTTAACAAAACTAGGCCAGTTTGGTTCCGACACAAGGTGGGAACAGACACCTGGTGTGAATGGGAAAGACCGAAACCTGAGGACAAGCTGGACAGCCTGGGCATCTCTGACACAACGAGAGTCCAGTTCATCAGAAATGAGGCAGCAGCACGTGAACAGCCCCCTCAGCTGATACCCATGTTCACCCTCCCTCAGACATTCTCACAATTCGGAAGTATTCTGACACTATTTATACCGCCTTCTCATATACCGCCTTGTGGTTTCAATGGAATTAAACGTATTTACCTTACTTTAGATTAGAATATCACAGCCTCAATTATTCTCAATGAAAAAAACACATCTGAGCCCTAGAAGAATACTCTCAGTTTGATAAAACTTAATCTAATCCGGTTTTTATTAGTTATAATTACTCAGAATGACAGAGCTATGCAAACAAAAGTAGAGTTACACAAACACACAGCTTCCGGGAAAGAAAATCACGATTACTAATGCAAACGAGTAGCAACCCAAACAAGGATCAGCTCTAGCCTTTTCTAGATTTTATCGGTAGCATAGAGTCTGGCCTTCCAATACAATGGCCTGCTCAGCCTATACAGGAACCTCTGCCCCCCTCCCATTCCCCATTACTCATGCGTCGCCACCTTGATGAAACCAGCTTCCTGCATCCGCTCTCCCTATACGCTCTCTCTCTCTCTCCTTCCTGCCCAACCGGGGCCCGCGGTCTGACCGCGTGCCAAGGCGTGTGACCTCCCAGGATGCAACGGTGAAAACAAAACAGCTGGGAGAGCAAAACAGAGGCCATTGGACTCTTACAGCTGGCGGGGTGACTATCATGAACACCTGACTTGTATTTTCCCCGGACCTGTGTACCGTACGCGCCGAGGGGACAGGAACACCTGCATGGACTCATCACGCCACACAAGAGCCATGACAAAGCACACGCTAAGAGTGAAAGGATGGCTACTCTAGTGACAGCAGCTCAATCACCGTTTAAACCCAGTGATTAATCACTGATGCAGACGTCTCGCCGTAACAACACCAGGGTTCAGGGAAGAGAAGTGTGGAAAGCCCAAATATTTTTCCATTTGTGGCTAAAGCTGACCGGACCACTGAAATATCTCTCCTGAGGAAATGTTTACGTGTTCTGTGTTCACTGCTATAAATGAAACTGGTCAAAATACCTCTGTAAATATATCATTCCTTGTTTCTGTCTTTAGAAGTACTTATAAACGATGGGATGGGAAAGGAGCAGATAAATTTTAATGAAAATTAATAAATACTAAAATAAAAACAATGGACAGTAAAAAACAAACACTGTAAATAATACTTCAGATGTTGACTTTTGTACAACTAGACATCGATTTGATCATGGTGACAGGCTGGAAACAAAAAATACAATCGGTTCTGTGGGCATTTAAAAATATGCAGCGAACCATGTAAACAAACAAAATCATCAGGAAATTAAGCTTTAAATCAGAAGGACAAGAGGATAAATTTCACAATTTCTTAAAAAAAAAATGAAACACGCTTATAATGAGGCAAAAGAGCAATTCAGGCATCACTTTGACCCTTGGGGAGAAGTAAAAATATCTTTGTACAGATGTAGTTTTGCAATGAAGGAATAACAACAGAAAAAAAATAATAAATGATTACGAAATATTTACTCTTGCATAATTGGTGCTTCCTGACCTAAAACGCAGGACAATGAGTGACTTGATTTATTACCATAACTCCTGTACTGACGCGAATCCTCGGAGAGCTAATTATTGCGAAAGGCAGCGAGGGACACGCGGGGAGGGGCCTCGAACCTCATGCAGGTTGGCTGTGGGTGCGATGCAGGCAGCTCAGTCCTTCCCAGCACTAAAGTAACTGCCGGCTGAATTCCCTCTGCAGGATCCTCCCGCAACATTTCAAGGCTGCTGCCCTGAACCAATTTTCTGCACTGTCTCTCCAGGGATGCCTTACCAAAAAAAAATCGCCGCGACAACTGAGCCACCTAATGATCCCATGTATATGTGAAATGTGACCTTCGGTCAATAATACAGCAACTTTGCGCCGTTGTTGGTAATGAGCTTCGACCTGATATATGGGTGACTGACTGAGGACTTATTTCAAAACATGAGAGAATCCCCTCGCTCAGCAATCAGAGCTATTTTTCACCCTCGAACACAAACATCTAGTATTCATAGATGATATCAAGAAGCTCCCAGGAATAATGGCACGGATAAGTCAAGAACGTCCCTAAAATTGGCTTCTAGATGTGCCAGAAACCCTGTCTGGTTCTAACCCTTCATTGAGGAGAGACCTTGGCCAGAATTATTAACCACTGAAAATGCAAAAACATAAGAAAAAGGCAAATTAATTCAAAAACCAAAGCAATACGCTAGCAGTATCTGAATCTCAATGGATTGGGGATCTGTACGTGTAGCCAGTAGGTCATGGGTTCGAATGCCATGATTGGCAGAGTAATCATATCACCACTGAGCCCTTGATTAGGCCCTTGGCCCCAAGCAGCTCTGGGGAAGTTGGTCAACCATGCTGTCTGACCTCAAAGCCGCCTTAAATGTACGTTGGACAAAAGCGCCTGTTAATTTAATTGATTAGCATGTTTAAATTTTAAAAGTTACAATGAATAATACTACTTTACACATTTGTAAATTAAAAAAAAAATCTGATATAAGAAGGAGTTCATTAAAACAACACTTCACATGTATGAGAGGCGTGGTGAATACAAATGCTTTGGAGTCAAGCTGAGAGCTGAACTGGGTTTTTCAGTTGTTATTTTCAGATGGGTGAGAAGTGTGATTTAAACCGCCGGCAGGACGCAATTACCCATTCGCAGTTACATCCTTTGTGCAACTGGAGCATCTCAAATGGGTGTAAAGCAATTTCCACCGGTTAGCAGGCCCAACACCTCTCCCTGATGAGGCTTCTGAGATGCCGGCCCTTAACAGGAGCCGGGCAGAGACGCATGTCCAGCATAAAGGGATTCACCACACGCTTCCTAAAGGTGCCGATCCTCGGACAAAGACAGCCGTGCCGGATTTGCCCAGGTGAGGTGGGCGGAGCTTGACTTTGGGCGTGATCAAAACAGAGGGTAGAAAGCCAGCCTGATACCGATAATCCCTGAGGAAGGCTGTTTTGCTGTAAGAGAATAAATGCCCTCATGTCAAGCCTGCATCTTGTAAGTCTTTTCTTCAATAGGACTGTAGCGGGCCTAATTAACACCTAGAAACGGCTCTGGTAACACCAGCATGACTTATGAAAATACCCAGCATTCATGTTGTTCTCATTGTTAACCACTCCAAAAATGTACCGTGACCACAAAATGTATCATAAACTACCGTACAATTGCAAGAATATCAAATATATACTCGCATGATTACCCAAAATCTTACAGCGCAAGATCTATGTGTATCTGTGGATAAATAACTCCATATAGTTCGAATATTATGCATTTTTGTACCTTTTTGAGATTTTTTTAAGACATATTCTAATGTAGAGTTTTACAGACGGAATGCTGGGTGCCTGGTAAAACCAGCTGGATGGAATTCGTATTCATACTCAAGCCAGAGCCTATTAAAATAAAGCAACACATACTGGGCGCTCATTAGGGGGTGACCTTAAGGCCGGCTGCACCGGGAAATTACAGGGCGATCAGTGCCGTGTCCCGTTCAGATTGGCTGAGCGTGTTCCCTGACAGAGCAGGGCACGGTTACTGTCGGTGCCGCCTGTTAATTCACTCAACGGTCTCCAAACCCCGGAGAAACCCACATGCGCTCTTGCACCTTAATTTATTTAATTTCTTTAAAGCTGAGCATTTTTACTCAACTGGGTGGACCTTCTGGCATTCGAACCCACGACTCTCGGCCGCCTCCCTCTGCACGGTGAGGCAAGCCCTCTGGCCATTATCCACATTTGGGTCTCCATGTCTTGTCAGTTGTAGCAGTTCTAACAGCCTCGGGAGTCTCACGGTTTTCTGCCCTTTGCGGGGGAGTCACCTTTAGGCTGACCACCGGTCCAGCACAGGGGAAGCCAGCCATGAAGATAGAGGTGTTGATAGGATGCCGCTTCACCTCACCGACTCCTGGGCCCTCTGAGTCCTTTTCAAGGCTGTTATTTACTTCATACCCCTCGCACCTCCCCCTGCACTCGCACCGCTCCAGTCTGGTCCCATTTCCTCAATGGACAACATGCCAGCTGGCCTTAAGCGAGGCAGTGGTGGGGGACCCGTATAAAAAAAGCCCACCACACACCAAGCGCCCCCCCCCAGCTGAGTTCCTTCGGGGGCTTCTCCAGTTTGCCAGAGCTCAGCTCCACTGACCTACTTTCCTTGGGCCAGACGAAACCACTGCAGCCTTCGGCATCTTCTGAGACCCGAGTTAATGCAGCCTGGGCAGCTGCCATGGGCCGCCATATACGTTGGTGCTCTCCATGGAGCCCGTCCCATGGCTGGAAATGTCCCGACCGGAGGGAGGACTGGATCAGAACCTCCTGACAAAGAGAGAACTGTGCAGGACCAGCATTTTGCACAGGTCCTCCACAGTCCAGTGGTGACTTGCTTTATCCACCCGGTGTGGACCGATCTTACAGTGATGAAGACAGAGGCGTTGATGTTTTCCTCGGACCAACAGGACATGTTTAGAGACAGCCACAGGAAAAAAGGCTCCAGTTTATCCAAAGGTAGCCATAGTAACATCTGAAATCATACCTTAGCTGTGTTACATCCCACAATGGATTCATTAGGGGTACCGACCCATTCCAGAAATATCATACAGCATTTATAAATTTTTGACCAAATAAACCGTATAAAAACTGGGTCAAACTGACCTGACCGTCTGTAATAACAAACGGAAACTCAAACATGTACAGACAGCACTGGGTAGATCAGAACCAACCGGACCAGACCGAACCTGGTGCACAATTGCTCAGTACTCGTGGAAGGCTCATATGGGTAGGCACACAGCAAGAGGGGGGAAATCGCATCAGGGCGCACATGGCAATTGGCGACGGAAGCTGAAGCCGATGCTGGCCTGATCTGTAATGCTTCCCGGGTCTGCTTCCAGAAGTGAACTGAATAACAGCTTCTTCCTGAAGCAGACTTGCAGTTTGGCTTCCTGCTGGAAACCCTGCTGTGTTTCCCAGCCACGCCGAATCACTGATTACCTCACTAGCAAAGACTTGCTTCACTTTTTCCCATCCCTGCTGAAACTGCATTTTTAGTCTACCCTCCTGATAGTACTTTCGCATTTCCTCCAGCCCCCACCCTTGTACTAAAGCAGACAAAAACCCATAATAAGGCTACATCCCCTTTCCTAACTTCCCTGTGTCACGTGGTTCCATCCGGGAGTCGAGCCTGGTTTTTCTCTCACACACACACACACACACACACACACACACACACACACACACACACACCTGTGCTGAAGCAATTGGATAAAAACAATGCGTAGCAACAACAAAGACATCCCATACTAACCACATTGCCAGGGCAACAAAACGAAGGAGACTGAATGTTGATAAAATGCACACATTACATGAGCAAAAACCCAGTGTACATGCAAAACAAACACATGTTCCAGTAAAATCTTGCATTTTTTCGGTTTTCCCCAAGTATCACATGACAAATCGCATGTATTCTCTGCAACTGCAGCATCCTGGAAACCTGCTTGATGGGTAAAGCAATCTATGGATGGTTTAAAGAGACAGTTGATGACCACTTCTATAAATATTACATTTTCCTTGAGAAAAGTAGCAGATGCAATTGAATGGTGCTTTTCAGTTGTTGTGCATTACTGCCGTGTCCATTCTTCTCCTCCGTGCTGATTGCAGACAAACCCTCCAGCCCCCCATGTCAGGGAGTCTCATGTTACGAGCACACAGCCTCCCGCGTGCAGATCCATCATCCAACTGTTTACCATAACCCTCAGAATCAGGGGGGCGGCAGGTCAAAACCCCTCCAATAGGCATACACATGCAAACATATCCTGACTGACATCAGTTCGATTCAATTCGTTTTATTTGTATAGTGGCTTTCATAACACAGCCACCTCAAGGCACTCAACAAGAGAGTGTTCTAATCACAATGTACTAAGATGAGAAAGGAAAAAAGACCAGGAGACAATGGAGGAGAGAGTTCAAAAACTCCTCAGAAAGGAGAAACAAAATCCCTGGGTGTCCAAGGTCAACTGACCACCCCAACCCCCAGGGACTCTAGAACATCGTTACTCTAGATCCATCTCGCCCCTTCAAGAAAACAAGGCCCTATGCCAGTCCAGTGGTCTAGCACTGAGTACACGTGGTGCTGGATCTGCAGACTTGAAGGCCAAGTCCTCATAGTGGCATGTGATCATGGTTAGGAGAGTCTTCTCAGCTGTGCTGAAGCTGAATAACTTAGCTTGTTCACGTTCAGTGTTCTGGCTGGTTCAGGAGGTACTTACTGATTCTGTTCCACTTGTAAAACCAATTCTCTCCCATCAGCTGGTACCACGACCTCTCCACTGTCCGGGAAGCGATCCTGGGAGAGGAGAGACAGGTGAGCGGAGTTGTCATGCACAGAGTGTCTCTCTCTCCCTCACACAGACACACAATGAAACACAAGCTCCATTTGACTTTGACTTACAGCCCATGGTGTTCATTCAGGGGAATACAAACAAAGCATATGGTATAAACCATGGCTTCAGAAGCTACCTCCCACTGGTTGAGTCTCGCACAGTGATGACATCACAGAGAGCAACAAATAAGTTCATTATAGCGATTTAACACAGCCAGCTTGTAACAGTTTACATACATCGAGAATAAAATCATATTGGCTTTGAAAATTTTCCACCACTGCAGTTACTGGCTATGACACACAGCTATATCGAGACGAATGACAAGTCATCTTTGTTCGACAGTTCTCAGAGTGACTCACAGCAGCTCTAATCTCTGCCAGCAAAACATCTACCACAGATGACAAATAGATGGGCTTTGGTCGTGTCGTCACCTCCCATTGAGAACAAACGTCTCTGTATGCAAGATAAGTTCTTTAATCAACAGAACAAGGGTGGATCCTAACTGGCTGGCAAATTAAAAAAACCCGACCAATCACCTTGACAAATCGCCCACACCTGCGAGCACCTCAGCGGCGGACGTGCCCACCTGTCATGTCAAGATAACTTACGGGCAGGGGGATTTTAGGTGAATGTGAATGAAGGTGAATGTGAGGATTTAGCTGAGGTGCAGGCCACTGTTACAAAGGAACAACATTGTGACTCCGTGACACGTGGCCAGAAAGACCAACGCTTTCTATTGATAAACAATCTGGGGCTTTGCTTCATGTTCTACGCTTGCATGCTAAAAACTGCGATATGCTGATAGTTTTACTGCTCTCTGTTGTGCAGGCGTGTCCCTGCTGTTGCGACGACAGCATCCAGCAAAGAGAAAACCCGTTTATGGCATAGCTGAAAAGCAGGGCCCTCTTTTTAAATGACACTTTTACATTTTCACGACTTTTTGGAGTGTCAGTTCAGGAACTGTGCACACCGGATCCTGATTCTGTTTGCGGGTGGGTGCTGTGCAGAGACTTACATACAAGTCTGAGTGCTTCAATCATCAGAACACGCTCCTAGAAAGCTATAGCCTATATATGTAACACTTAAGATATGTGGGTTTGAACCTTCCACGCCTGAGCAGCTAGCTGTATGAAGGTGTTTCGATCCAGTGTCTCTTCATAAATCATTGTCTGGAAATGGCCTCTGCTATTGTCCCTCAGCAATCCTGAGAGATGGAAGGAGGTCGACTGGGGTTGTGCACAGAATCCAGGTCGCTGAAGCTGCCCAGATATGGAGAAAGACCACACACGGTCGTCTTTTGTTCCTGCATTACGGGTTCTTTCCTGTGTTTTCAACGCTATTTTAAGTGCCAGCTAGAGAGGAAGACCTTTGCAGTGTTTGTGCAGTTTTTTTATGTGGGAAACTAGTGAATGAAACATCTACTTGTGATGAGAGAAACGAGGCTTCAAAAGGCGTGATGTATGGGATTATCCCAAACTTCCAGTCAGTGCACAGATTTTGAAGCCTCATTTATCCGATGACTAACATCTACAGCCTCTTACAGACGTGACAGTTCTCTCCCAGACACCTCATGCTTCTTCATCACAATCATCACGAGCTGAAGCCACGGGGGGGGGGGGGTTACTTCACAGAGAGGTCGTCTGCCGGGCGTCTCAGGAGCCCCTCCTTGGTGTCGGAGGACCCCTCAAGAATGCACCTGAAAGCCAAGCAGTGCTGTTTCCAAACAGCTTTGGTGTCAAACTAAACTCACATATGAAATGAAACGTCTTCTCGTACCTGAAAAAATCGAGTGAAAGAGATAAGCAGATCATTTATTCTGCTGATCGTAGACAGATGGCGGACTGGCTGAGTTCCCTCTCCTGCTGTTCCTCATGGGAGCAACTTTCCTAGCATAACTTTAGAGGATCTACAGAAACTTCCTGTCAGTGATCTCCACAATGTACACTGAGGAAACTTGACATTCTCACAACGAGATTCAAACCTAATGAAGCCAAGTCAGCTGTGTGTGTTCTTTGTGATTTTAAACGGTTCTGCATGACCTTTCTGTAAAACACCAAAATAATCACAAATGGATCGTTTTAATTTTTGGCACAGGACTTGAGAGAGCACAATCACACGACTTTGGGGCATCTGAGAAGATATTTGTTCATTGTTGTATTAAATGGTGTCTTTAATACTTTTAGTATTGAAGTTTTGCTAATAAACAAGGCAGATATAGCGAATAGCAGTAAGCTCTTTCACTTTAAGTTAGGTCTGTCCCAAGCAGCATATCTAAAGGAATTAAACTACAAAAAAATAGAACATTACTCAGTTCACGGCCTATTCCAAAGTAACATGCTCTTCAGCTTGGGAAGATCTCTGCATATTCTGTGCCCCGGGAGTCCAGTTCGTTCTCGCAGTGAACATTTCCACTTCTGCGCTGACGACATCTCTGGAACAGGGAACGTTCTCAGAAAGTGTGGAGTTGACACAATAGCTTGAAATAAAGTGAGGGAAAATGTAATAGTCAGCTTCTTCTGGATGAACTCTGACAAAGCATATTAGTGATTTAAAGCCCCAGTAATGAGAATGGAGCCGTCAGAAGACTGCTGAAAATCCCTACCGTTCCACGTTTCAATAAATTCTCCTGTGGAGTGTTTTTATTCCTCGTAAATAGATACAGCTAAATATAGGAGCGTGGCACCCTGGCTCAGTGGGTAGGATTCGCACCTCACACCTCCAGGGTAGTGGCTCAAATCAAACTGCGTACTAAAGCTTCCTACGTCAGATGTGCAACGATGCAAAATGGTGTCTCTCAGTTGCCCATAGTGTGTAGACCTGTGTATCGGCGTGTGAGTGTTCTGCACAGAGCCCTGTGCCACGGGGTTAGGCCCAAGTGGGGCTGTAGTGTATCGTTTGATAAATGAAGGTCTTTCTGTTGTCCTAAAGATATTAATAAAACTATCCAACAGCCAGATTATGAAGAGCTGTGAATGTCAGTAGAAATTCTCCCTTGCTTATTCAATGTGTCTGTGCAAACTTGCATTGGAGTCAGACAAAGCACTCCCTAATTCTCCTACTGTCTAGATCCAGTATTGATGACTCAGATGAATACTTTAAAGACTTAACCTGCTCTTTCCGGCCTTTTGACGCCCGGCCCTACAACCTATGTGCTCGAGCTCACGTCGGCCAGCAGGAGGCAATCCCCCTGGGCCCACACTATTCAGATAATTACACTGCTAGAGCCGGCTTTCCCGAGCGGGTCACAAACACGCGCCCTCCTCTTCTTATCTACTCGGAATGACCAGTTTTCTTACCCCCCACTGAAACATTCTCTCAGGGCTCTTGGTTTTGGAAGGGGGGGGTGCATCAGTCCTGCAAATGACGCTGTGACTCCTCACTTTAATTGAGGGCCTCGGTTGGCTAACATTTTGCCTCCCAGTGAGCCGAGGGATGCTTAACACAGAAGATAGGAACTCAGCTTGCACTCCCAGGAGAGGACTTTCTGAGAGCAGACACTATGGACGGCTTTTTCATTTTGTTGAGGTTTAGATTTGAATTATTTGTAAAGTGTCCTCTTTCTATCATTCCACAACTGGGTTTCCTTCTCAACAAATGGACGGAGAATCATTTTTTTCTCTTTACAGAACCCCACCTCCCCAATTTTAAAAAATCCCTGGAAATATTATTTTGTGAAATGCTGTAAAAATTTTCTGCTCAAAAAAATCTCAAATAACTACAAATAAATTGATGAAGAGTCATCGTTTTCTGTTCTGGAGGTGAGAATGATGCCGTGCTGTGTAGGTAGGGGAATGATGTTTGTGTCGTTTAGAATTCCACTTCACAGATTGATAAAACGTACGCTGTGATTGCCTGCTGTTGGCTGTGTCGTTAGCAGAGAGCAAAAGAGCAGTGAGTCATCCATGTGAGATTGCTCGTGCAATCCAAGTTTTTTCTCTGTGAGCTCTCAGGCATTTTCTGCCCGAGAGAGCTTTCAATGCGAATGATTTTGTTTCAAATGCTTTTTCTGAAAGACCTCCCCACCCTTAACCTGAAAAACACTCCCCGCCCCCCACACTCCCCATTCGTAAGCTCATACCAACAGCCAACTAGTCCCTTAAAAATTTAAAAACATGTGATTTAAGCCCATTTTAATTCGACAGGCTATGTGAAGAAGTCTAGAGTTTTCTGCTCTGTCCAAGATCCTTGTGAAGGAAATGAGGCGAATCCACAAACCTCTCGCAGTCGAGCAGTGATTCACACTCGAGGTGCTGTGAGACAGACTGTGAGGACGGCGACAGCCACCAGAGCGAAGACTACCTCCAGATTGGAAAGACAAGGTGACATCTTGGAAGTGGAAAATTGCGTAATTTTTCCCATAATTGAATCATTTGCTTCTATATGTACTGCATATGTAAAAGTTGAGCTTGAGTGACATGAATGTATACCAGAATTCTGACCATAAATCAAAAGTGACTTAGTTCACTGGTGTCATAATCATCCTGATTATCGTACATCGATATCTGGCCATTTTCTGAAACAACACATAACAGGGAGAAGATTTCCCAGTCAAGATGTGGCCTGCATCAGAATGCTGATCTGATGCAGCCCAAAATGTCAACTGGATGAAACTTTAACTAGACGGTGAAGCGGCATCTTGGACGCTAGGGCAGTGACCCAGACAGTGCTCCTTCAAGCTTAGCTTCTAGAAAAAAAAAAAAAAAAACACGATTCTGATTCATATTTATGAAGAGACAAATAGTTTTGTCAGGGGGCTGAGGGAGGACATGCGTGCTGCAACTGAGTGTTGCATTAATGTTTTTATAATGTTTCGTGAGGGGTAGAATGAGGCTATTGAAAACCAGGTAAAATCGCTATAGCGCGGTGATGAGATGCCGAGGCAGCGTCCTCATGGCCTGTGGGTTGCAACTGGGCCAAGATCAAAGTCTAGTATTTAGCTTAGCCCTCGAGATCACTAGCCACAAATGGTAAATGGAGTCCAAAAATGTAACGAGAAGTGCAGACTAGAAAGGGAAACCATGTCAATGATGTGTTTCCTGAAGGAGGTTCATCGGTATTGGCTCTAGATATATCAACATATATATATAGATTAGTATACTTTTAATGGATGAAGAGAGCCATTTGCAGTACACATCAAATATGCATACAGTCAGTTTCCTCTTGCCTTTTTAGAGAGATGGCTCTGGCTAATGATTCTTTTTCCCAGAATACAGCAAGGCGTGGGGCTCTAAAATAGTCTGAGGGCTCGCGACCCTCCCCCACAACCCAAAACGATGTCACCCGCCGCCATCAATCATGACGACACAGCTGGGGGAAGGTTCCGTGAAAGCGACCGCCAAAGGCTATGCCGATGTAGGAGGCCGTGAATGAGCTGCAGTGTTGCTCAAATTAGAGAATTAGCAACAGGCTACCACTGAGTGACAGAGCAGTGGCTCGGTAATTAATCCAAGTCGACCGCACCCTCAGACAGGCTAAAATTAAACTGGTTTTAAAAGCAGCTAATGGCACTCAGGGCGGACCATAAGGTTAGACAGACAGACAGACAAAGACCTTAACTTCTGCACTCTCAGAATTCGGGGCTGTAATAATGTGACAGCTTTAGCGTTGAACGAGAAAATGTCAAGAATAATTACGAGTTTTATTTTCAGAGCACACGTGTGATTAACTTTCAGCCATTTAAAAAACTTTATGGATTTTAATAAATGTTGGCCCAGTGACTAAACACATCACTTATAGGGAATTAAACACTCAAACGGCTGCATTCTCTGGGACTTTGGCTTAGTGAGTTTTGCCGCTTAGAAGAAAAGCAATAAAATGTACAAATCCCATTAATTATTACCGTGTCAGATTTCAGCTCAAATCAGTGCTAAAGGGAATCACATCTTCACAGATGATTCAACATGAAGAAAATTACTAGACACGCTCAGCTGAAGGAGACCGATAATGATGAAGAGGAAGCAGAAGTATTGAAGACTGTCAACACAGCCTCCACTCACGTACGAGGAGAGGTAGCGATGATGGATGCTTAGCTATGTACACCAAAATCTGTCTTAATTCACATGAATTTTCGCTAAACTGTATGGAGAAGCGAAGGTAATGTGACGATTGAACATGCTTACTTCTTCATACGCGTATTAATAAACCATAGAGTAAAATTTTACAGTATTTAAGCCTGCAAATATAGTGTGCCTCCTATTTTTTGTACCAAAGTGCCATACAGGTATCAGAATGTGACTTTTTTTTTTTTTTAGACGCACCCATCCATGTATGGGACGTTGAATGACAATTAAAAGCGTATTACTTACTCCCTTTGAAACTGGATTTTTAGAAAAACTGTTTTGTTAACTTTCTGCATTTGCTGTGGTATAATCCTATCAAGGGGCCCAGCGTTTGTCGTGACAATTTTGGTACAGCAGTAGACAAGCAGACAGTGTGTGCGACTAACGTTTATTCAATGCCAGGGACACGTTTCCCAGATCTTCACAGTGGATACTGGTGCATATCCATGTATGGTCTGAAAGTCATTTCCAAAGTCACCTCATTTCCAAAAGTCACTTCATATTAACTAACAGTAATTTGGTGATACAGTCAACTGAACAGAATCCCACAAACACTAAGCGAGGTCACAGAGCCATGATTTAAGCCAATATTAGAGCATTGACTTTGAATAGGAACTATTTTATCTTTTGGGGATGTTTAGAATTTCTTCACAAGGTTATGAGATGATGCATGCCGGAGCATACACACAAACACACACACACACACACACACACACACACACACACACACACACACACACACACTAATGATTGGATTTTATTGAGACCATCAGCCTGAGCTAAACTCACTCATGGTTGTGAAAATCCAATCTATTCTAAGCAGAGGTTCCAGAGTGACAAGGATTTTTTTTTTTCTTGTCTAGTTAATAAGAGAAAAAGCAAATTTTCCTAAGCAGGAACTTTTTCTGTGCTGCTGACGTCATTCTAAAAATCAAGTGCCCAGTCTGACTCGTTCGTAATTCGGCACGGACAAATCTCTTTGTGAAATGTGAGGAGGCATCAAAACGTAAGAGAGCTGTGAGAAACGTTACTTGTTCTGACACGTCGAGACGCTCAGGTCTGCTTATCCTCTGATTGCAGAGCTTGTTAAGATAAAACAATGACCATCTGGAGCCATCGAACTTAAATAAGGAGGAATTACAGCAAAAGCAGCTTTGTTCAAACCTCCCTGCAGAGTCCTCCTCATCAGCCTTGTTCCATGGAGCCTGAAGGTCCATCAAGAATGCAGATGCTTTACTCACCTGCAGTTCGGAAAAAGAAAAATGTCAGCTGCCATTATGCCAGCATGCTGCCATTTTTTGGTCTGCGGTGAAGTGCATAGAAATGGACACAAATGGAGAAAATGCCCCCTTGCAGATTTCATGCATTTCTTGCTGAAAGAGGACCGAAATACGATTATTCCAAGATGTGAAGCACACACTACTTCATGTGTGCTGTTTTTCACATACTTGTTAATAAAAACAGAGCACAAATTGACCAGCACTTAATCAAAAACAGCTAGGCACGATAGCTAAGAACGGCACCAAGCTTTACGACCGAAATGGACAGTGATTTTCTGTGGCTATTCACAAAACAACAGCCAGTCTATTGTGTTCCGGAATCGAAATCTGTCAACCTAAGGAGCTTCTCTATTTTCCATGCATGATATGAATATATACATATACCCAGAAAACACTCAACACTGCATTTCATATGCTGCCAAATAAAACCGATTTCATCGCTCAGAGAAGCACAGAGCAATAAGGCAAACTGAGGGCAACACGCTGTCTGAAGGACAAGATCAGATCTACTGTGGGTGACTTCGGAACAGCAAGGGAGGGGGGTGGAGGTTGGGTCAGGGTAAGGTTCGAGTATGCGGCAGCATAAATATTCTGAGGGCCCCTCGTTCACTTGGCCTAGGAACCGGCGGCGCCCCCTGCTGGGAGCGCAGGTGTTTTTCCGAACATTATCCGCTCAAAATAAGACACCCAGGAGCACGTGCGTGAACCGCAGGCCCAGGAAGTGGCCTGGGGGAGTGGTACACCTGGTCAGCTAATGGGCCTCACGTGAGAAGTGAAAATATGTGACTCCGTGTCACAGCTGGGGGTGCCATAGCGAACAAGTCCTTTAACGTACAGCATCGTTAAAAAAAAAATGCTCTTAAGAGGCCCATAAACGTATCAATTAACGGTAAAGACTCATAGTCTTTGACAGCTCTGCTTGAAATACAATCCTAGGAGGGAAAAAAAATCACTTCTGACTTTTGCTACTGTTGATAGCTTCCCGCCATGTTGTTCATCAGCGAAAGTAATAAAAGACACCTGGACGATTACTGAGTCACTGTCCCACATAAAGCTGAAGGGGGAGTGGGTACAGCAGCATAGACGCATTGGCCACTCCTTTATGAGGCGGACGCAACATTATTATTACGATGCAGCATTTTATGAAAAAGAATGTGCTGTCTGCTCCTCAGATTCTGAAATAGTCTGAATGCGGGACTAAACTGCACTACTGCTGTACGTCTGAGTATAACACCACTGAGGGACCCCAAGCTAACATCGAGGTTAAATGGCTCGTCTCAGCTGAATACGTGGGCCCTGGAATGTGGTGAAGCGTACGCCGGCCGACACCCAGACCGAACGAAAAATGCCGGGAAGAGGTGTAAGACAAGCGACCGCTGCCCAATCACGAAGTGGGGCCTCGTTTGTCACAGCCGTATTCCGCCCTCGGAGTTTCGTGCCTCGCTGGTGCCAAGTAAAGACTCGCTGTGCCACACGAGGGTTTATCCATCATCCTCTAGGCTGGCGTGAGGCAGCCGTGTGAGATTTACGGGCCTTGCTTTACTCCCCTTTAACATGAGGCTCCTTCTTAGCATGCTCTGAGCACACCACACGCTGCCCGCTGACACATTAGCCCAGGACGTACATTTTTTCTTTTTTTTTATTGCTCTGCTGATCACTATCAGCTCCCCATTTTGTTAACAATGTTAATGAGGCCAAAGGACAATGCAAATAGGTGTGAGGGGGATCCTGTTTTTCAGGAGCACCCTGTTTGTTTGTTTCTTTTAACAGAGGCGCCCGCAGAAGGATGGAAAGTAGGTCGCGGCTTGATTTTAATGCCGAAATCTTGCGCACGGCCACAATGCCCCCCCAACCACACCGTGACCACCTCTCCCACGCCGCCTGAGAGCTCCGGACGACGGTCTAATGATGAAAGTTGAGCCAGAGAACATTACGAAATACGATCACGACAAAGAAAACAACAACAAAGACAAGATCTGGGGTCGGGGGGGTGATCGAGAGAAAAAGAGAAACGGGGGAGGTAGGCTAATATATGTCCCCCCCTCCCCGGTGTCAGAGCTGGTCCATGTTTATGCTCTCGTAGGCCTCTCCCATAACCTTATTTTCTCCCTTGCCAGAGTGCCCCCCCCCCCCAATTTCATAAGAATAAACCCATCGCTTATGACTACGCTGGTAAACGGGGTTGCGGGAAGAGAAAAAAAAAAAAAAAAAAAAATAAACATTCCTTCCTAAACTTACCCTCGTTCTCCTCTCTCATGTTCTCCAACTCAGG
>JAACJT020000013.1:691215-712707 GCA_009936485.2 Gymnarchus niloticus
GGGGGGTGATGTCCTCTCCTCGTCGGGGTGTGTAGAGTGATCTTTGGCGTGATCTCTGTGTGTGTGTGTGTGTGTGTGTGTGTGTGTGTGTGTGTGTGTGTGTGTGTGTGTGTGTGTGCGTGCTTAAGGAATCCCCCTTATCAACATTCCTACGGGCACCTGGGTGATTAAGTCAGCGGGTCTTCCCAGACCCCATGGTACACAACAAAGGCAGATCTTCCGTTGTTCTTCGGAGTTCTTGGTAGTGTCACCTTGTCCTAGTTTCTAATTAAGCAATTTAGCTGTGATTAATATCACATTAATAACACTTTTAACTGTGCTTACTGCGCAGGCAAAAATGTATTGGGGAATGTTTCCTGTGGAGAGGCAAAGGATGCCATCTGAAGAACTGTATCTTCAAGCACATACCAGAGCACAAGGGCATTGACAAGGGGAAGGGCAAAGTGGCAACATGACTCAACTTCCATCTCCAATGAAGCCTGCCTCGGGTCTCTGGGCGCACCTCAGAATGACAGCTACGAATGCCTGTCACCTGTGCAGTGACCCACTTATGTGACCAGTTTTTCTGAGCGCAGTAAGGACATCATCTGAACATGTATTAATGGGGTGAGAGGTGAGTTTTTGCCTGCTTACAGCTGAAATCTGGAAAGATGGTCCCGCAGTTTCTTATTGCTTCATATTTATTGACATTACCTAGCTGCTTATACTCATGTTCTGCAAAGGGACCTGCAAATCCGCTGTAGGCCTTACTGACCCGTCAGGCTGGCTCTTTTACTGAAGCATCTCAGGTTTCGCATGTAGCTTCTGGCAACAGCTGCAGAACATCTGGAACATTCTGGGTTTGAGTATCCCTAGTTATCCACTGTGGCCTCTGTGCTGTATGTTAGGTCTCAATGCCATGATAGTTCGAAAGATTGTTTGGTGTGTGTGGGTTTTTTTTTTTTTTGTACGTTTTATTATGTTAGACTGTCAGTTTAATGGTGACCAAGTCAGAAAAACAGTCTTGGGTTCTGATCGTGGAAGATGGGAGATATTGGCTGAACTGATGGTTATGCTCTTCACCCTCAGCCGTGCCCTTCATCATGCAGCCTCCCCCAGTTAGCAGTAAAGAAAGATGGAGAATGAAAACGAGTGATGTAATGAAATGCCATTCACACTTCATCAATAGCAAGGCTGTACGTGACTCACAGTCCTGATCTGACGGCGCTCTCATACGTTTTGGGCCGTTTTAACACCTTTGCCCACAGCCCTCTCCTGCTGTTCATGTGTCAAGATTGTTGAAATTCTGCTTTACCATACAGTTTTTTTTTTTTTTTTTTTTTGTTTTTTTTTTAAACCTTGACAGTGATTTATTGATGGCCAAAAATGAAGCAGATACTTGAATGATTGTATTGTGATGTGTTAAACGCTTTGGAAAAGGCGTTCCTGCTATGCACACACAGCCAGCCCTCTGTCCTCCAACCACAGCAGTCTGCTTTTGTAATACAGTACAATAATATTTTGGCGACTCGTGGAAGGCAGGCAATCTAATTTCAGTAAGTACTTGATCATTGGTGGAGGGGTGGTCCACATGGGCTTTTTCTGTGCCAAACTTGTTCCACAAGTAGGTGCCTGGATTTAACATTGTTTAATATGGATTGCATCATCAGCCCTCCAATGTTTCTTGATTTAGCCGTCAGGGATGGTGTATTGCAGGGCTCTCACACTTTTTCTGTCAGGCCCCTGTTATGTAGGTTAGAATATTGTAAGGTACTCCCAAATGCACAAATGTATTAGATTAGCCCCATCCCCATAGAAATCCAACCCTGCCAGTTGCCGTACATTCACAATATCTACAGTGGAAAAAAGTGTCAATCATTTTGTTTTCTAAATTCTTCCGAGCGATGAGATATTCAGTCTTAACTTGGTTGTGATTCCTTGTTTGTTTTTATTTGAACTGCTACTGTCCATATATGTCACAGTTCTTAAAATGTACTGGTGAAATTCAATTTCTGGCATATAAATGTGAGAATCTGGTATGTGTTGGTGAGATCTGAGGTACTGTGCTGTGATATTTGTTTTTGGTTATTCAGAAATGTAAATTTGTATCTTGCTACACGTGAAGCCTCTGATTTTTGAAGACGTTGAATGATATGGCTGTAGTTGCAGAGTCAGAGAACGTGTGATTGTGTACAAGTCTGGATTATGAAATACTCACTGTAGCCAATAAATCTTAAATATGCCTGTTATTTGATCCATATGGGAAAATGATGGTTGTTTACTTTGTACTGCCAAAAGTCTTTTTTTCTTTTAAAATTTTTATTGATTGGATACTGAAAAAAGTTGTTTTCCCCTTTTTGTTCAAGTGCATATAAAATTTCCATTTGGTTTCCATAAATGGACGCAATCAAATATGTTTACATGATTTATTAACAATAAACAGAACATTTGTAAATGCTGGAGGCAAATTTACCTAACTTTGTCACACAATGATTTGTACAGTTAATTCAAATCCAGGCGTTCAGGAGTATGTCAATCCCTGCTTTAAGGACATCATCTGCCCTCTAAGTTTTGTCTAACATACGATTATGCCCATTTCTCTCTCTAGTTCACTTCTTGACTGTATGCATTTTAGCATGCTCGTTGCAGCTGATCAGTGTGACCATCACCAGATAATATGAAAATTAACTGTATGGGCAAAAGCATTGGGACACCAGTTAATAGGGTGGTTCACATATTTTTCGACTTGGGTAATTAAGTCATACTCATTGCTGTGACAGATGTATAAATTAAACACAGCCATGCAATCTCCAGCAACAAACACTGGTGGCAGAATGGGTTATACTGAAGAGATTAGTGACTTTCAACGTGGCACCATCATAAGACGCCACCTTCCCAATGAGTCAGTATCAAACTTCTGCTCTACTCAACTGCAAGTGAAATGATTGTGATGTGGAGACTTCTATAAACAACAAGAGTTCAGTTATGATGGCAGGGGCCCCACAAACAGATAGGCACCTGAAGACCCAACATCAATGTCCAACCTCACTGATGCAGTTATGGTTGAATGGCAGCAAATCCTGCCAACGATATTCAAACTATTGTCTAGTGTAAAGCCTTTTCCAAAGAGTGGAGGCAAAGGAGGACGGACTTTTTTTTTCCAATTTTATTTATATAACGCTTTTAACACGGAGCACGGTCACAAAGCGCTTTACATAGTCCCGGGCCCACAATCCCCAGAGAGTAAGCCAAAGGTGACAGTGGCAAGGAAAAACTCCCTCAAGAGGAAGAAACCTTGGGAGGAGGCAGACTCAAAGGGGAAGCCTGTCCTCCTCAGGCCACTTCTTGGCAAAGCCAACCCCTAAGTTGAGTCGGTGTTTATGTGTGAGGCTGCTTACCATTGTTGGTTGCCTTCATTAAAAGCGCCTTGTTAAAAGTCAAGATGTCTTCGCTTCCTGCTTCTCACGGGAACCGTGGCCCCGATACCCTTGGCTTTGGAATGATATATTGCACAGGCAGGTGTCCCAATACTTTTGTCAGTATAGTGTAGGTGGAAGAACTTTGCTTATTTTATTTGCTTATTATTATATGTCAAACTGGAAGAACCAAACAGAAGACGTGACATTCTGGAGGAATTCCGTCTCTATGGTGGCCAGGAATCGGCTTCGACGTCACCAAAGTAATATGTATTAATGGTGTGCTAGCATATTCCAGGTGTCGAAGGGTGTCCCAAGACTGTAGAAAACTTCCCTTCAATTCCTTCGTGAAAGCGAATTACGGAGAATTCCTTTCTTTATTTCCCCTTTCCCGGTTTCTTCCCCTCCTTTCGGCTCCTCGTCTCTTTCTTGAACTAATGGATGAGGAAACTAGTGGAGGATATAAAAAAGTGAATAAAGACAGCCATCGATATGAAAAATCTATCCCAGTACAGTGCCGAATGAAGGTAGTAATCGGGTGTCATTAAGATCCACCATGCTGACAAGTATAGCAGCTTGGATGGGCAAAATGAATGAGAAGGAACGAGGGAAGAACGAGCAGTGCCTTTAGAGGAATGGTGCTGCTGTTACGGCTGACTAAGTGCTAGTGAAATATGTAGTAATATAATGAAAAATAATCTGTAATATAGTAATATATAATCAGAGCTGCGCTGAAGACACACAGGCCCAAAGCTGCAGATATAAGCATCAGGTTTTCGCCGCCGAGAGTCTGACAAGATTTTAGATTTCGCCTTTGTTTCTGAATGTGCCAAAACCACTACATTTTGTCACACTTTGCTGGCCTAAAGTACACTCCATTGTCAGATGCATAAAATGAATTCAAAGACAGCTTTTTAAAATTAGGATATGGGCGCAGACAGCCTGCAACACAGAATACATCACAAGGATGAGCGTGTGTGTGTAACTAACGCTTAGATTTTCATCTCTTAAGAATTTTAGAGTGTCCCTATTTTCCTGAATTTTTTAGTCATTACTGCTTGTTGAACAACGACGGTGACTAATGCATAATCTGCAATGAACAGCAGCCACTGACTGTATTTTTTTTATTCAATTTATTCCATTACAATAATCAAGATCAATCAAAACATACAATTTCACAATAAAATCAAATTTCAATGCGATATTAAAACAACAGACCCTCTCTCGTCTGTTAAATTCACTAAAAAAAAAATCAACAATTTAAATAATTAAAATCAGTCATATGAACATAAATGCCATAACAATAAGATCAAGAATAAATTATGACTTTCAGTTAATTTAACATACCACCGTGCTATAAGCGAAGCTCTGTTTTGTACCAGATATTTCTAATCTGGCTGACAGTCACGTCCTGGTAACTGTCATTAAACTGTAATTCTTTGTCAGGGTAGCTTGGAGGAACCAACCATACATAAGAAAAGTAATATTTTCTATTTAACATTGCAGTCTGTTCATCATTTGTTGGCGATTTATCATTTATCATCGACCTGTCTGCACATTATCTACCTTGCTATATACTCCTTATTACGTAAATTTTGAAAAACAAACAAAGTTATTGTTAATATTTGTGACCATTACATGGCACATTGCTTAAAATCGTCAGCAGGTGGCAGTATTGCTCACCTCTTGAATTTGGCAGATATTTTCTAAATCCAAGATCTCTATCTTTTGCTTGTTTACTTTAACCTGGTTTGAAAGTATTGATCCATGAATCTCAGTCCCGTCGTTTTTCCATCTGTGTCATAACCGTTCATACATACAAATTGCTATTTGAAGTACGCATTTGTAACCAATGTGTGGTCGGTATCAGAGCGTTTCTAATGCCTCTGAATATTTGCAAGTAATAAGTTCAACCACGAGAGCGTAAAGCAGTATCTGTCTGGTTTTTGTTTTCTTGCTTCAGTTTTCTTTCAAATGTTGCATATGAATGACTTGAGTTTGACTTCGTAGTCAATGCAGTCATTCATATATATTATATACTGTGCATTGTTTATTGTGCTCAACAAGTAAACATTCTTTTGTCAAAATTCTCTCATGACAAAATCAGTTCATTTCTCAGTTGAAATTGGCAATAATTTGAAAGCACCTGACTGAGTGCTAGACCAGTTGTTTTGCCAGCATCTCAATAGCACCGTTACCTTGTGCCCCAGCAAACAGGGAACGTTCCCACAACGTTCAATAATGTTCTCATTACGTTCCTAACGTTCCTGTAACATTCCTGTAACATTCCCTGCTTGCCGGGGCGCTTTATGTGATATTATTTACTGTGAAACTGTGCATTTTACTTTGCAAACGCAGTGCCAGACATCAACAACGTGTAATACTGAGACCTGTGGGTGGAACACCTTTGTGCTTTCAATAAGACGGACCTCCAAAACAAGCTGTGATCCAAACGTATGAAACATGGCATTAGCTCTGCATCGTGCACCTACTGGGTACCTGATGGATGTAACGTGACATGCAGGCTATGGGGGATTAGATCCAAACAGCAGGTAGCTACAAGAGCATTTCTCTGCAACGAAGATGATTTGCACCTTATGGCTTCAGTGCAGATTTCTCAGTCTTCCTCAAGGGAGCCTTGCAGTTGGTGCTGGTGTGGAGAATCGGGGAGAGTACCGTCACTGGTGCCGGTGTAGACAGTTTCAGATGAAAGCTATACCGATCGCAGGTCCCTCAGCACATTTTCAGATGATCTCGAAGGCTATTGGGCATTGGTGATTGGGCCAATAGTCTATAAACGATTGGTTTGCATTGTACCCATCTGACAATACTGAGTTCCTAACCTCACCCCAGTCCCAAGAGAGCAGAGCGCTATGTCAAGGCATATGGAGGATCAAAAAGGGAAGAAGCAGCAGGGTCAAACTCACTTCTAAACTTTCACAGTAGAGAAATGTGGAATTATATCTCATCCCTTTAACAAAATGATATGCTAGGTGGCCATTTATTACAGTACTTTGTGCCTCCCAGGCTGAAGAGGTCGTTGCTGATATGAAGGTCTGTTGATATAATAGCAAGGCACTGAATGAAAAATACGGAATATAAAATCAATAATTACTGTTCAATCCATCGGGTCTGCTGATTACATTAGTCTGAGCTGAGCTGGTTAGGTTTAACATATCCCCAGCAGTTATTACTTATGGATATGTTCATATGAGCAGAGTACCAATGGAGATTGTTAATAATGTCCTGACAGGAATGTTTACTGTCTGAGTAACTCCAGGACTGGGACAGGTTGTTAGCACCAGCAGGGTAACATGACCACCTCGGGATGTTGTCTAGAATGGGCAACAGAAGCAGTTTGTTGCTCTAGTATCCCAGTTCTTATCAAGGCACCAGGGCACCCCAGATAAAGCTCCAGTATCCTTATGTATGTTTTAGGAAGGGTTCTCTATGCATTTTCCTTAGAACGTTATGCCATCTATCATGTGGCACAAGGGAGATGTGTCCTGGGGTCACCAGCTCTACAAATCTGAGAGACGAGTGCCATGGGATTGGACCTGCCGAAGTGGAGGGCATTTCCATCACACTCTTCATTAGATGCTTAATTGTGAGCTGGCAGCAATTAACTGATGTGTTATAAACCCTGCACTCTCAATTAGTACGTCTGAAAGAATCACTAATATTCAGCATGCAGTTTAGCCCTGGATCTTCATTTGGGTTAAAATAATGATGTGAGTAACATAAAGCTAAATCTATCTGCTCAAGTCCCTCGGCTTCTGAGCTGTGGTTGACCGCCTGCCATCGCCAAACAAACTGAACGTGAGTGGAAATCTCAATAGAAGAGAAGCCAATCCAGGGCTGGAGGGAAAAGGAAGGCCGTGGAAAGACTGCATCATTTTCCGACGTGGCGGGAGCTGTACAGCATTTGGCCTTGGCTCTTTAGCGGATCTCTGGGCCTGAACCCAGCTCTGGTTCCTCATTTTTCTCATAGAATGAGCTGTGGTGTGGGAGAGTTGCCAAGGCCTAGCTTAGAACTGCTCTCACCTATGTTCCTCTGGTATACTGCCAGTGCGTCTATTAAGAGGCTACCCGCAGCATGCTAGTCGGAGCATTTTGTATCGCAGACCATTCACTCTTTTTTTGAATTGCATTATATGGGATGAATATTTTATGTAGCTAAATTTTTGTCATGGAATTACTTACAGTACATATTTCTGCTATGCTTTATTTCATTATACGTAAGTAAAAATGCCTATTCATGCATTTGAAATTCGTCACAGCGTTGGTATGTAATAGTTCTTGGGAAAATACTGAGTTTCGGCAGAATGAGTGAATAGTGACCATTGCAGTGGCTCACTTCCGGTTGCCATACTCTCCTCAAACAATTAGTGCAAACAAGCATTACAAACTCTTAGTTGGCAGCCCTCACTGCACTGCGCTCTCGGAGAAGATATCGGCACTGTCCGGCACCAGCCCCACTGTTGCCCTCGTCATTACTGATCCCAGTCAAATCTACAGCTCCTAGTAAAGAGGGCAACTGGGGGGACTGGAGACCACTGGGATTTCCACAGAGATCCTGACCCACTCTATCGCTCAGGTTTTGCAGGGCCTTACTCCAAGAATTGAAGGAGCATGAAATATACCTCTCCTGTTTAGCACTTCAGCTAAGCAGCTCAAGTCAGCAAAAGCTTTTGTGCTACAACAACAGATTCCTGTCTCATATCTGAGCTGTCGTCTTTCAAACATTTCGTGGCGAACTGGCCCTCACTCATAGTGAACTGTCCATCTGACTTTTGACCTTCTTAACGTCACTGATCTTTGATCAAGGCCAAAATGCTGGTATTGACACATGGGGCTGTCAGAGAATGTAAATTCACATCCGCCTCAGAAGCAGGACGTCTGTCTGTCCGTGTTCTCAGAGACGTAGCCTTTGTCTTTGCAAAGAGAGAAGAAGAGAGGTCCTCAACACTACAGAATGCTCTGCTTAAAGCAGAAGAATCAAGACAGACCTCAGTGCTTTAGACCAGAAGCACAGACATCTGCTTCACATATGGTCGTTTGTCATGAATATCAGAATTTTTGTGTGATTTGTTTTGTGTAATAATTTGTGTATCCCCACAATGACTAATGTGAACTATAATCTATGGTCTAATTCTGCCTTAAACTTATTACAGCCTATTTTTTGTTGATTGCAGGTGATTTTGTTATGCATTTAAATATATTTAATCTTAATTGGATGTAATGTCTCACCAATTACTGAGAGATTTTGGCGGGATGACTGCTTATTTTTAGTTCATGTGAAATATGTTCCACAAATGGGCATTTGAAAAGCGTGTGCCTCACAGATTTCATAATTCATTCATGACGTGTTCTTCATATTTTGGTTTCTACCTGGCAAAGCCAGCAAAGGGCAACAAAAGAACAAATGGATCACAGTATATCCGCTACGGAATCGCTTCCCCTGCTGCAAAATAGAAATCGAAAAGGCGTGACCCCCCCATCCACCAGCGCTGTTGTATGCAAAGTACACTCAGATGAATGCAAGTGCTTTTTGGCTCAAGTAAGCAAAGAGGCAATGAATGGCAAATGCCCGGCGCTGGCTTTGGACCACGCTTCAGTCAGACCTCCCACCCCTGTCTCGTGATCGCATCTGAAAAAGCCGATATATCACAAGGCTACAGCCGAGGATGGTTGCCGGACCGGTGTTTGGCGAATGACCTCGGCGAAGCGGTGCCCAATGACAGACAGGCACCGTGGAAACGGGCAAATGCTCCTTGGCTACATGCGACGCTGTGGTGCCTCGTTGCATCATTGCCCACCATCGCCGTTCCCATTCAGGGGCCCGGAGGTTGCTTGGGAAATCCAGAGAGGTTTATAAAACCATTTGAGGCTGGGGTGATGTCTGATTTTTAAATTATTAATTTATCTATTTATTTCACATCTGCATTGTCCCGTAGTTCTTAGTGCAGCTCTCTGCTAAGAGAAGGTGTAAAGATGAATCAAAACTGCATTAGCGGTGTGTTAGACAAAGTACATGTATTAAATATTAAAATAGTTGTAATTTTGCATGAAAGGTATGCAATTTCTCTGTGTTACTTTTTTGACATATGCAGGGATATCAGTGAGGTCAACGTTCTGTGTCTAAGAAAGCTGAAAACTGGAATGATTAACAGTGGAACTGTTAGCAAGCCAGTGGCTTATAATGACAGCAGTTTGTTTATTTTAATATGAACTTGCAGTATAGTATTACTTATGAAATTAAAGAATGTGGTGTGAAATGCATTTTTAGCATTAGTACCATGAAATATTGGAGAGTATAACGTAAAGCCAGTCTAAATACTGATGGTGATCTTACATTCCACAGGACTCCTGTCCATATGTCTGGTGGTGCCCAAGGTCTGCTAACATCTGCTTGACCTGGGTTTAGCATGGGATTATCTAAAATGGAGATGCAGATTAGATTACCTGATGGCTCATAATTAGAGAATTAGTGTCGCCTCGTGTTTCTGAGATTTTTCTTGAGCATTTCACGCCAGAGCGAGCCCGACTGATGGATTGACTCTCAGACTGGATTTTTTTCTCGGCTTTCTAAGGCCACGTTGCCAGTTGTCTCCTTGAGGATGAATTGTTCTGTTTGTTTTTTGTGTGACGTTGCTTTCTTAGCAACATTCTGCAAACATGTAACATTCTGCTCGGTAATGTACTTGTTTCATGTAATTGCATCATTTTCCCAGTGGCTCGCACCCTCAGACATGCTGTTTTTTTTTTTTTTTCTTTTTGTTTGAGCGGTTGATTCCGCATGAACATGACGTAACCGAATGGAAGAGTGGATCTTCGCACTTCTGCCCGGCCATCAGTGTGTGCACTGTCTCTACTCAGGGGCATGTGATGCCGACTGGCATCGATTACCTTTTTTGTTTTGCTCCGTTTTATTTCTTCAAATGAATTGACAAGGTCTGAACGTGTTTCCTGTAAGCTTTGCCCAAGTCGTGACGACCTTTGTCATGTGATGTTCAATACAAGGTAAGGAGGATGTGGCACGCTGACGACTGACAGCCAGACTGGAGCTGTTGACGGCACGTCCTGGCCCCCTCGGGAAATGTTGGAGCCACGTTACTGCCCGTTAGACCGGACTGGTGGGCTTGGGCATGACAGAGGTAGGTGTCTGTGCTGACAAGAGGCAGACCCATCATGTAAGCAGCTCCCGCTGGAAGCTAGACGATATTCAAGATGTTCAAACACCGATGCAGCTGCATGCTCCCCGTAGCTGGTGCTACCATCTTCAGGATAAGCTTTTCCATTTTTCCATTTGTCCACAGCCAATTTCTCCCACCATCTCGCCCGTAGAGTATGCTCTTTTTCAAATATCACTCCCTGCATGTCTAGAGGGCTACGGCTCAGCCACTGTGGCCGGCCAGTTAGGCCCGTCAGCAGAGTTTTCCGGAATATTCCGGCGGCTCAGAAATAAAGCAGAGAGTGCTTTTCACTGCAGGTTTGATCTGACTCCCATCCTTCAGGGAGCCAGGTAAGCGAGACCCCAAGGTTGGGTCTCTCAGATGTCTCGCAGACGCTGCAGAAAGAGTGCAAGGACTCACCTGGGCACTGAAGAGCCTAAGGGTAGGGGCACATTCCGTGAAAAGCCACATGGGCTTAGCAGAAGTGGGGTCAGCTGGGACATGCTTTGTGTTACCTGTTCCTGTTCCCCCCATCCGCCCAAGGTCAACACTCTTACAGGATCTCATCTGACTCCTTTCATTACACCCACCTCTTTGGCCAGCTCAGTCCAATGCCCTGCCAGGTTTCTTATCTCATTCGATTGCTGAAGTATGCAGCCTCTCTGAATTTAAAATCCCATATAGACTCTGTAACCTGCATGCAGTGTCTCCCCTGTACTCAAAGTAACACCGATATGTGGGATGGGTGGAGGTCTGGAAGAATCAATACAGTACACATGGCTTAGAAGTAATGAATGTGTGTAGATGGAAAGGTACATGGGTTTAAACAGTGGGTAGCAGTATATATTGAGAAACGAAATTAAGCCTTAAAATAAGTCTTTAAAAAACTGTGTCCGGTGATGCAGCAGAAACTTTGTTAGGAGGCCAGTGGAGAAGCTCACGTGAGAAATGGGATTTACTGACCGCTTTTCAGTTTGTGAGGCGATATGACGTGATGGAGAAAAACGACTGGAAATTGGAGGCAAGGTTTTCAGATGGTTGTTGTTATTGTTCATAATTAGCAGTGTCACTTAACCGCTTTGTCCTACTTTTTACTTCTGTCCTTATTTAGGTCAAACTCGTTTTTTTGAATCTGTGATTGCTGGGCCAAAGAAGGAACTAATTAGTCAGGAACTTTATTGATCTGATATGGAATTATCACTCAAAAAGCACGCATTCAATGATCTTCCAAAGTTGGGAGTGTGGCTGGCTTACTTTGTGACAGTCCCTCTGTGTTATATCCTGTTCTTTGTTCCCAGTGAGTCACATAACTAAAAGTAAAACCACTGTTTGCGTGGTGACTCCAAGTGGTTATGCTGACACTCTCATTCAGCGGCAGTCCAGGATAGTCCCACTCACCGTGGGGTTTGGTTAGTCCGGGATAGTCCCACTCACCGTGGGGTTTGGTTAGTCCGGGATAGTCCCACTCACCGTGGGGTTTGGTTAATCCGGGATAGTCCCACCCACCGTGGGGTTTGGTTAATCCGGGATAGTTCCACCCGTCGTGGGGTTTGGTTAATCCGGGATAGTTCCACCCACCGTGGGGTTTGGTTAATCCGGGATAGTTCCACCCGTCGTGGGGTTTGGTTAATCTGGGATAGTTCCACCCATCGTGGGGTTTGGTTAATCCGGGATAGTTCCACCTACCGTGGGGTTTGGTTAATCCGGGATAGTTCCACCCACCGTGGGGTTTGAAACATCATTTGTCCCATCACTGCTGATTAGTCCTATAAGTGAGTAAAAGTATAACTACTTCTGGTTGAATTGGCAGTCGGCAACAAAATAATAATAATAATAATAAAAATAATAATACAGTATAGGGAGGCACAACTTGTATTCTGGAATGCTAAAAGACTGCTGTAGTGATGCCAGTCATCTGCTCATTGTGTTCATGTTAACTCTGGAGATTACATCATCATACCCCCGTTATGCTTTCATACTGATCCTGGCTTGTCAGCTGTGAATGTCCTCAAGTGTCGCTACATTACAAACGGGCCTGGTGCTTGTGAAAGACAAACGTGATCTTTGCTGTGATTCCACTCAGACTTTAAGCTCATCTTTCCGTTTCTTTATTGGCCATGCTTAACTGGGAGGCCATGATCTCAAAAGCAGTTGGGGCTGATTAAATGCAGCTGGACGTTATTTTCCATGTTGTGTATCATCATGGAACGAATGGTAGGATGGGTGACGGCGTGTCTTCGGGATAAATGAAAGAGCGATTCATGTGCCCACCGCGGGTTTGTCGTTCCTCTCCCACCACACGTAGGATGCTAAGAATACACCATGGAAAGAATAAGGGCAAAGAGCCTGGTAGATAAAGAGCGTGCTTTGTGTGTCCGCAGCAGCCGCGTTACAAAGGGCTGGCTAAATATGAATGGGAATGTGTCATTTCTACATATAGAACCCAGCGTGTTGGCTGGGATGCATTGATGGGTCTTTTTCCATGGGTCTTTCACTCTGATAAACAAGGCAAACAACATGAGGTCTTATTTATAACTGGAATGGATTACATGACACAGAAAAATAAAACACACACTCTTGAAAGGCAGAGCTGACATGCAGCTGTGTTCAGAATGCCAAACTAATATGTTATGTCAGTGTATCTGTTGTTTTATACAACAGCAATGGTGGACAGAACCACCTTCCATGACTCCATAGACCAAAAGCCCATGTTCCAGTTGATTTAATAACACTTGTACGCTGTCCGTTTATTTAGCTCCGTTTATCTGATCTACGGTACGGTTGCAATGTTTTGGGGTTGCCCTCTTTGAAGCGTGTTTTTATTTCCTGAGCATTATAGGGATTTTTTGGCATGCCTTTGCACAATGCTTCAAGTTCATCATAAGCCGAGGTTGAAGAGGAGTATCACAGACCTTGGTTTCATCCATGTTTATAGAACGACGCCCCTGTTATGTTTCACGAGTAGCCATGTCTAGTCAGTGAATTATCAAACAGGTCAAGACAGAGCAACCAAAGTGTCTCCCTGAAATCCTCACATTCTAGACAACGTATAACAAGCTTTGCAGAATGCATTTCTCTTTAACATGTTTGACTCAACAGATAACTACATGTACAGTAGGTGTACATAGGTGTGTGTGCCATATTGGTACATTGGAAAGTTTCAACACACTGCAGAGGCACACTGACTTCTTTGGGGAATTCATTGCAATAATCCAGCACCAGCTCAGATGCGTGTAATGGAATAGGGCCGCATTCCCCGAGAAGCTCAGTAAGAGGATGAATTATAAACGCTATGGAATGCTGAGTGGCCTAATCCTGGTTTTAATTTCATTCTGTTCCATGAGGGAGAACAACTTACCTTCGGATGTCATGGTGTACCCTGGACCTCTCCTACTGAACCACACTCCGCTCAGTTCGAGTTACTATGACTGTGCTGAAGTTCACTTATGACCACTTTATACCCATTCGTTATGTCAGCCAGGTTTGCTTTCCGAGTTTATTTTCAATGACGCTGGCTCAGCTGATGATAGTTATTCACCACTGACAAACTGAATCAATGATTTTACATACACCAAGACACATTCACGGTGTGTGTATTTAAGTCGGTTCAATTAAAATAACACTAATTCTTTAACGTGAAAAAATGGATTTGAAATAATATACATCTCTGGTTGATAGTCCTGGCTCTCGTCGTATCTCAAAACAATTTACAGTCGGCGGATGATTCATTCGACACTCGTTCACATGCTGCGCTCACCAGCGAGACGCGAGGGAACCGATCTGTGACCGAGTGGATGCCACACATCAGCCGCCGAGGGGAACAGGCGGTCCGGTCTTGAAGTCTCACAGGGATATTGTTTGAAAGTTAGGCCCACGGAACCAGATTGTAACTTTGGCTTGGAGCCACGAAGTTGCGTTATTAAGCAAGTTAAACAGAGCATTAATAAACCCTTTCACTGGCATTTTGCAATTCTTCCAGTTTATATTGACATCTGGGGAGATGGTGGCTTTTGAACCCAGTGGGAATGAAAGTTCATTGATTCTCCATTGTAGTTACTGAGTAGGAGATTGCTGTAACGGCTCTCTGGCTCTGCTACAGCCGTAAATAGAGATCCCAGCAGTCGCCCAAACGGTTTTCTTTGAGCTTTACGTGAGCCACTGCCAAGCACAGTTAACGTCAGCCATGTACAAAACACAAGATCAGTAAGGCATACATTTCCACAAAGCAGACCTCATTCTCACGCCATGTCTCTGCTTGGGGAGCCGATCCTCTACTAAGTCGGGCAGTATATGCTGCGACGATGATGGCAGGAACAAAAGAATTGTGATTCGTTCGTTTGAGTCGTGAGGATTGATCTTCATCAAGGCAGATCTGGTGTAAAGAGAGTAACCAAACAATGCTGGCATAACCTAAATCCTTTTTGTTAGATGGAGCTGGAATCCGCAGTTGCAACGTCAACCCTGGAATAGGTTTTCACTGTTCGGAATTACAGTATACTTCCTCAGAACATGTGTGATTATATCTTGCATAACAACAAAGGCCATTCTGGGTTTTCCTTTAAACCACTAAAATTCAGCGACACTGAGTCAGGTGTGCGTCTGCCTGCTTTAACCAGACATCCATTAAGGAAATTTGGCCCATCCTTAGAGTGCATGGGGACTTTCCGGGTTCCCGAAGCCCATAAATAAAATGGCACTGCTTTTCCGAAGCATAACTGCATCCTCTCAGCCCATATTCAGCATGAATAGAGAAATGTAGAACCTACATGGTCAGGTAACCTCAAGCCCTGAAAAGAAGGAGAAGTCATTTTTCAAGGTTAGTGGCGCAATTCCAGGTATTAAACCATAGTCAGTCACTGCAGACCCCTGGAAAGCCCCCCTCTTAAGGCTTTGAGGAGGTAACCCATAGGTAAACCTTGTAGAACAACTATACTCACCACTTCAAGTTAACAGCCCCTAATGGAGTGTTTATGTCTTTTGGCAAATGGCTTGATGCTGCCCCTTTCGCTCTACTTGTCGTTAAATAGTTATAGTTGCTCATTCGTGGTCTTTGTGCGGAGCAGATTTACGGGAGTCCGACCTGTAATTATCTCCTAGTTGCCTGTGCTCTGACATGCAGATTAATGTGGGCCATTCATGTTTAAGGAGGGTTATGTTCCACCCTAATGCAGACCAAAGCTACCATCTCCCACCCAAACTCTGGACACTAAGCCTGCTGTAAAACGGCCCGTGGAGGACAGGCTCTTGACCACTTCACCCGTAACGTGTTGCTCTGCTCCTCAGAACGTCTTGTAGGTCCTTTCTGAAATGTTTGACTTGGGCAAATTGAAATGGCTGAAAGGGTTAAGGTGTTGGATGAGAAGGGAGGGTAATTTACTCAAGGGATTGATAAAGTATTCCTCGGAGGTGACACTTAAACGGGCATACATTTAAAAAAATGGCAAAACGCCAGTAAGGCTGAATGTGGTGAACAAGCAGGTAAATTAAAGCATTTAGACAAAAGTATAAAATGGACATATTCAAATGTTGCAATAACAACACAGAAACAACCTGAACTGCAATTGGTGGCCAGTTTATTAGGTATGGCCAGCTAGTGTCGGGTAGGACAGATGTTTCGAGGATTGGCAAGTTATGTGTTCAGTGTAGCCTTTCTGTACACCACTGCTTTACTGAGCTGTTATTTTTGCATTTGTGGCCTTCTTGTTCGCTTCGATGGCTCCGACCATTCCCCTCAGATGACCCTCGTTAACAGGCATTTTCCCCACAGACCTCCCATTAGCTGGACACTTTTCTGTTCATCGCACCATTCTCTGTGAACTCTAGACAACATTGTTTTTAAAAATCTAAGGATGGTGGCTGTTTCTGAGATGATGGAACCTTCTAGAATGGACATTATCAAGACATATTCAAAATAGCTTAGTTCAAGCATCTTAGGTGGATCCTGCTGTGTGACCTAGGTATTCTGGGATATATTTTCAGACATACTGTATTGTGGGGCATCCATAAAACAGCTTGGTGATTCATTAAACTGGAATCTGATTCTTTGTTTTTGTGTTGCCACAAATAGTTCTGTTGCTTTTTTTTATTGCGTGAAATATGGTGACCTCTTTTCTGTTTGCAGTTTCAGACCTTGTTTATTTATAGACCTCAAGAGATAGCTAATAAAGAGCTATCTTGCAAGTACATAATGATATCTCGACAAGAGTGATAATTAAGACTGAATTTATAGTGGCCCAGCACACCATTAGTGATTTCTTTTTTGCAATAAAATTGTAAGTTTGTGCTGTTATTTGGCGAAAATGTAAATCTATTTCCCATAACTTATCCAATCCACGGTTATAAGGAGAAAAATAGCACCTGATTTTATAATTGGAATTCGACTTCTGAATTTTCACTAAATATGCAATATAACTTGACTATGTTTGTGTACATGGAGTGTTAATAAATACCTAAGAGAACCTGGTGTTTGACAAAGAATCGAGGCGGTGACTTAGCCTGTGACGACAGCGCTGGAAGGAAATTAAGCACATAATTAATGCTGAACAGAACGGACTTGGATCTCAGCACTCTCGGACCACCTCCCCGACCCGCAATTGAATGCTGTCAGCAATCGTTATGTGAATTTCTTCAGGCACAGAGGGTAACAGCTCAATAGAACAACAGTTATTTACACTGGCTCGAATGGAGATGATTGATATGCTAGGTGACTTCACTCTCTAAAAAAACAGTCAGATCAGGCTTGTTAGATTGGCCTCCTGCATATGTGTATTTCTGTGTATGTGGGCCGGTCGATAAATCTATTTTATTTGTGCAGCGTATTTAACCATTAAGATTTGCTTCTCCCCAAAGTGCTTCTCAGAGTAAATGTCAAAATCCAGAACTAAAAAAAAAAAAAAGAAAACGTTAAAATGAGTGACTTTGCACAGAAATCATAACGTAGGAATCAGGACATGGTGTATGTATCCTGGTACTTGACCAGCCATGCATGCAATGGAAACCAATCAGATAAACAATAAAATGCAGAGGACAGAACCATAGCTGGAATGCACACACGTTTATTGCATGTTAAGTTGCTCACAGTTGTAGTTTTTCAGTTTCTTTGTTGACTACACTTTGTACCATTTGTAGGTTGTGTTTTCTGCCTTAAGGAGGCAGTTCAGAAATCTCACAGATCGACCTTGCATTGTAGACAGGCACACAAGCAGCACAGGTAAAAAAAAACTGGGTCAGTGTAGTTGCAGTTGATTCCCTTTTCTCCGGGAATCGGCTTTTTCCGAATGAGTCCAGACGACTACTAAACGGTTAGCTTTTTTCAGCATTGCAGTTATTTTTTTTTTCTTTTGACCCCTAGAGGGCACTGGCGCGTCAAATTAGTGTTGTGAGACGATGGGAAAAATCTGTTACGAAACAAACCTGCTGTCTGAAACAAATTGTTTATCAGGCTATCGAATGCACACACTGAAAAACATAATATGGTGATTTTCACTGTTCCTTCTGAAAAATTAGCGATAAATCCCAAATCAAAGCAATAAATCCCAAGCAACATTTATTATGTAAGTTTGGGTGAAATTAATTCACTGGGCATGCAATAGATGGAATATTTATGTCTGTATGTATATAATAATTACATTTCTTTTCATTTATAGACTTAAGCTACCATCACGGAGTGATCAAGAATTGCTGTTTTGAAGGCCTGCTTCTTCACCCTTTTCTCTTACAAAGAGACCTCTGTTTATGTAAATAACTGTGGTCTCAGGAGATCACAACACAGGCCCACCATATCTGGAGAAGCTCCTGGATTCACTGGAATATTGATCAGCGCTCCTCAGGGTTCATTTTAGCCATTTCAAGTGATATATTTCGTTTCTGTGGTGTGATGACACCATAGAGTGATGGACTAACCCTTATCTCTTTCCTTCTCCTCATCTGTCCTTTCTCTCTTTTCATTTTACCTCTACACCGCCAGACCCCCCACCCCCACCTCCCCTTTCCCAAGAGTGAGCTGTGATGAAGGTCATCTGAGTGTAACAATGGTCACATGGCCTTTTCAGTTGATGAACAGAGGGTGTGTGTGTGTGTGTGTGTGTGTGTGTGTGTGTGTGTGTGTGTACATCTCAAGACCCTGCCTCATTGCTCTCAGACAGCTCTCATCAATACAGGATTGAAGCCTGAATCTCGTCCACGACCAGCACACACACCTTGGAAATAACATACATTTTATACAAAGGCTTTACTATGCAGATCGATGTACTGTCTGCATTTTATTCAACACGAACACCTAACTGTGCTCATACTTATCCTAACAAGGAGATACAAACATGCCTTTTGTGTGTTGAGTTTATGTGGCTCTGTGAAAGCAGAAGATCCTGAATATAATGTACGTATGTAAGGTACACAGAAGACTGCTGGATATAAGATGTGTACATACATGTAATGTTTCATGGATACGTTTAGCGGTTAGTTTAACTGGATAGTGGTAAAGTGGACACTTTTCATATGGCCTCGGAGGATCAATGGGGTGTATCTTTCCAGGCAGCTGTGAATTGAAGTCCACTTTAATGCCTGGCTGCAGATGAAGCCTTAGACATCAGCACCGATGCTCGAACCCTCACCAGTGACATGGGGGTAGGCTAACATTACCATGATGTTTCCAGCACTCCCCACACTGATAAGATAAAGCAGAATTTTATCATCCTGAAGGAAATAGCTGTACCAGAGGGTGCCTGAACATTACAACAACGTAGAATAAGAGGGAAAGGAAAAGTTACAATGATTGTACACGGTGCCTGATGTTTTAGCTGTCCTTCCTACAGATGGAAGAAGAATTATACAGATTATTGTCCACTGGTAGAAAATTCCTCCTGTGGCATTCTGTGGTCTCTGTCTATGGCTGAAGGTCCTCCCATGTGACTCCAGTGCGGCAGGCAGGGGATGAGAGGCATTATAGTGTCCATTATACTGAGCATTTTCCTCAGTATCCTCCTCTCCAGCACCTTCCCCAAAGTCACCAGCACCACTCCCAGGACAGAACCCACTTTGTTGCTGAGCTTATTGAGTCTGTAGGTATCAGCCGCATTTCCTCTGCTGCCCCAGCACACTACAGCATCGAAGACGATGCCGGCCACCACCAAGTGATAGAACATCTTCAGCATTGTCCCGCAGACATTGATCAGTCTAAATCTCCTGAGAAAATACAGGCGGTTCTGACCTTTCTTGTTCAGAACCTCTCTCTGTCCTTTTAGTCCAGTCTATCCTGTTGTCTGTGTGGATTCCAAGGTACTTGAATTCCTCAGCAATATCCACTTCTGTTCCCCTGGTGCTAGATATTGTCGAGGAATTCAAGTACCTGGGCGTCTACATAGGCAATGATGAGTACTGAACGATTGCTTTGCCTGTAGTCAGGCAGTAAATATCGAATCACATTGTTCTATAAATGGATCAATTGTTTTAGTGCATGGTAGTTTATCGCAATTAAGTGTGACCACTGACTGGCACATAAAGTTCCTTAAAGATGTATATGGACCAGTTAAATCTGTATAATTTGCTTCTCTTGAAAAAAGAAAAACTTCCCCACAGCATAGCTGTAACTTCAGGGTGGTATGGGGTGCTGCAATTTAGGTGTCTGTGCTTGTGACCGGAAGGTTATTAGTTTAAATCCCCCGACTCGCAAAAAGTGTCCATATCACCGTTGGGCCCTTAATCCCAAAATGGCTCCAGGGGGTGCTGGGTAAATAGCTGACCCTGCAGCCTGACCCCAAGCTTGCTCTTAGCTATGTCTGTGTCCTCATGGAGATTAAGATTCCAAAGTACTGTGTGAAATGGTACAGATGACAAATAAAGATTTCATAATTTGACTTACCCATTTATGTGTTTGTCCATATAATAAAATGTAAACTGTGTACCAGAATAAGGAAATTTGGAAGAAAGGTGGATATACATGTATGCTTACCCTTTTAATCTCAGGTTAGTCACTATGGTAGCTCCAATATATTCTGTAGAAGGCTGTCAGAGGTACTCTTGACAAGCACCAGTAAAAGTCCTACGGAACTTGTTTGTTCCAAGCTGGTGTTTCTAGTCTCTTCTGTGCCCCCAGTTGGCAACTGGGCCGGGCCTTAACAATCGTTGTTAGTGAACTTTGCTTTGAGTCTATTCTGTGACACAAAGACGCCTATGTCGTTTGCAATGTTAAAAAAACATTCCGATTCCATTCAAGCCTCCCCCCACAGACAGCTCCGCGCTGCCACATTGCTGTGGAGTTGCAGACAGCTCTGACAGAGGTAGATCTGTGAGTCTAAAAAAAGGCAGAGGGAAGAGCAAAGGCTGTAATGATCACAGCTCAGCCCCCGAAGGTCGGCTGCAGAATGTTTCGTTAGGCTAATTTCATTAATGGAAACTGTGCTGTTTCCACACCAAGCCTGACTGTGGAATTAATGCTGAATTTAAATTGTGTGAGTGTTTTTGATATATTTAGCATGTCGGTATTACGTTGTGAAGAAGGTTTGTTTTGCAGTATTTTAGCATCACTCAGTAGGACAAAGGATCTGACAGACAGCATAAAGCTAGGGGGTGATTTAGAAGTGGGAGCTGAATTTGGAGGGGAGACGTATAGAAGCCTATGTCTTGATTGCTAGAATATATCCATGTATCTTCTAACTGTTTATCCTGCATAATCATGAGGGGCCTGGAGCAAATCCCAGGCAGCATAGGGCACAGGGCTGGGGTACCCCCTGGATGGGATGCCAGTCCATCACAGGGCACAGATCTGGGGTACCCCCTGGATGGGATGCCAGTCCATCACAGGGCACAGATCTGGGGTACCCCCTGGATGGGATGCCAGTCCATCACAGGGCACAGGGCTGGGGTACCCCCTGGATGGGATGCCAGTCCATCACAGGGCACAGATCTGGGGTACCCCCTGGATG
>JAACJT020000013.1:731153-744669 GCA_009936485.2 Gymnarchus niloticus
CGGACGAGAATGAGCTTTTCTGTAAGTGAAAGAGGAATGGGCAGTCTGTGAGGCAGCACAGCAATTTGGCTGGCGTTTTCCTCCTCACAGCCCCTACATGAAGGATTTATTGGGTCGTACCGCACTCGCCAGGATTACTGGAGATGAAATCTCCACTGTGGTCGAGGGAAACTGCCGGGTGCTCACAGTCACTCTGGCTTCCATGCATCAAACTCAACCCCCCCTACCCCAACACCTTCCCCCAAAACTGCTTGATCCCTGCTAGGCGGGAGGCTTTCATGGAGACACAGAGAGAGGGAGAGAGAAAAGATTCCTCCGATACAGCTCACCTCATAATGAGATTCAAACTTCCATAGCAACTGGCCAGGACAGTGTTAGCCTTAAAGGGGGATTTGGCCATTGTATCTACTGCATGGATTAACCACCACGGAACTGTTTCTTTTTGCAGACTCTGGTTCTATCACTCTAATGAGAATGAAAAGAAGTACAGAAAAGTCTGTTAGCTGAATATCTATTACTCAGCGCACAAGGGGAACATTGCAGATCATAAGGCGTATGAATTTACACCACCGAAGGATCCAAATAAAGAAAAGAAAGCATGAAGATATTTCAAAAATGTCATTTTATTTCAGTTTTGAGAAACATTTTGAAGCAGGTACAGGTTTAAACCCAGTCCCTCAACAAGCTGCACTGTAGTTATCAATTATTACTGTGTATCCAGGCCTGCCATTTTTATGTTATTGATTTGATTATTGATTGTTATTCCTATTATCAATAGATAACGATGCATTTTTAATATGAATTCTGCTTCCAGAAGCAGACAAGAAAACCTGCAATAAATGAAAATTTCTGATGTGATCTTAATAAACTGTAAACCCTGGCTGTCTAAATCAAATTGATGTGTGCATTTTTGTACTATAAGTCTCTGACTCTAACAGTATGCTACAAATTATTACAACCCTGTACTGGCCATTAGGATGCTAATAATATGTGACTATTTGCATATCGTACGACACCACTGGCATAATATTAAAGGCAGGGCATTTAAAGGGTAAAATATTTCGGGTCTGTCAGCAAATAATCAAGCTTTTAATTGGGTCTGCTGCATTCATTTCATTAGTGTCCAGTTCCAGTGCAAATTCGTTGCTTGTAACTTAAGAGATTTAATTGGCACTGAGACCAAATCCTCCTGTCATCGTGGCACAATTTAATGAGCTCATTCATGGACTGAAACCACTCTTTGTAGTTAATGGGTGCTATTATTGCAAGACAGAATTAGAGTGAAGCATTACTGTGGTTCAAGACATATATAATTTAATATGCTATTTATTTGCCATTAAAATGATTTATTTTATACATTTATACACCTTTTACTTTTATAAGAGGTTTGGAAAATCTGTGGATGGAGGATTTCCTACCTTATTTCTTAGCAGTTTAGGGTACTTCTAAGTAGCTTGTTTATTCAGTCGTTTTGGTGCTATTTTCATGTGGCTCTCAAAATGATTTTCAAATTGAACCTGAAAGTGAATTTGAAGATTGTAGCTATTGTGTGTATTTTTTCATGTTCAGAAGACCTAAACGAAATGTGCATAATTATATACATGTATGTGTTAAATATGATCATGTGCATATGTATGCATATCATCTACAGATGTGGAAGGACGTGAAGGTTTGAGGCTATGTCACCAAGGTGGGTAAATGTTTCACTGCATTACCGTAGGGGTATAGAAAGGCTTTTTTTTAAACATAAGTACTACTATTTAACTAGGTTTTATTTAGATCAGTTAAGGCAAATGGGTAGGGTGGAGTAAGAAAAATTACACGAGCTGTCACATCTGCACCGGTGCTCTAGATCCCAAGGACTGACCGGCTATTGGGCAGGTCGTTTAATTTGTCCAGTTGCTTTGCCCTGATTGCCCTCATGTGTCTCACCTGGTTCCTGTGTTATTTAAGCCTTAGTTCCCCTCTTGTCTGGGGGGATATTCCATCAAGCAGGCTTAACAAATCCTATAGTTAAACCCGAATTCTGATTGGCATAAACTGAAAGCCTGACTTCAAGATTTCTCAATTCCACAAATCTCCCAGAATTTCACCAATCAGAATTCAGGTTAACAATGGAATTTGTTAAGCCTGCTTGATGGAATACCCCCCAGCTCACCGGTTGTGTTTTGTTGCATTATAATTGTCCAGTGTTGTCTGTAAGGTGCATTACCAGTCCTGTTTTTAATCTCTAGTCTTGTTCCTGGTTCCCAGACTGGTAATGCCCAAGCCATGTCTGTTTGTATGTCTTCGGTTCTAGCCTTGTCTAGTTTATTTTTGAGTTCATTCCCTTGTCTTCAGAGCAAAGCCTTGTGTTTATTCCTTTGTTTAATTTTAAACCCCTGTTCAGACTCGCACTTGAGTCCTCACCGTCATTGGCTCATGGTCCCGTGACCCAATACTGCAGCGGCCTGTGACACAAACACAGTTCAGCCACTGATCATCCAGCAATGCTGGTGTTGGAACTGTCAAAGCTTCAAACAAACACAAATTAAAATCCTGCGATCTTCATAACACGCAGCTCATAAGCAGAAGATTTAAACTAAAAACCAAGTGTTTGGGTTAAGCTGAACAGTGTTTTAAACATTTCCTGGATTCCAAACATTAAGTTTATTCACAAGTAAAGTGGAAACCAACAAAGTGTGTTTACACACACGAGCTTATAAAACACATCAACATAATTCAGCACAGTAATTATTTAAACATTCCTTCCAGGCTGTAGATGTAATTTAAGAGCTATCATGCAAAATGGTGTGAATTTAGAATGATTATCATAGTATTATTAAAGTTACTTTAAAATTCATGAAGTTAATAGTGGCCTGTACCATTTCTGCTGAATTTGGGGCTTTGCCTTAAGATTTAAAGTTTTCCCTGTTGCTAATGGCTGTCTGCTAGCCTGCCCAACATCTGAGATAAAACACATGGCAATACCAACCTGCCGAAATTATCTTTGAATGATTGTTACTTAAATATTAGAGGTGCAAATAAGGCTGCTGGCAAATAGTTCAATAAATTATTGCTTTTTATGCATTAAAATCTATGAATATGTGATTACACATTATGGCAATAGTCTAGCCTCCCTTCCTGGGTTTTAATCTTCCTTTGAGGGCTTTTACCAGCCTAGCATAGACACAAAAGGCTGTATCTCAGCACTTTATATGGCCAAGACACGACCCCCCAGTTCCCCTCTAAACTCAACGTCAACCTCAAAGCCAGACAAAGCCAGCCATGTTCGTCTTTGTCTTCAAGATACAAATGTGCACTCTTACCTTTAAACAGCAGTAAGGAAGCTAAACAGTCAACATTGCATTGGATTCTGAATATTGGATACGAGTATCTGTGGGAGGCAGTAGTTGGGCAAGCCATTTTTAAAATCTCTAATAAAGGGAAAAAATGTCTGTGACATAGATGAGTCCATTACTGGGCACAGGGCTGGGGTACACCCTGGATGAGATGCCAGTCCATCACTGGGCACAGGGCTGGGGTACCCCCTGGATGAGATGCCAGTCCATCACTGGGCACAGGGCTGGGGTACACCCTGGATGAGATGCCAGTCTATCACTGGGCACAGGGGTGGGGTACCCCCTGGATGAGATGCCAGTCTATCACTGGGCACAGGGCTGGGGTACACCCTAGATGAGATGCCAGTCTATCACTGGGCACAGGGGTGGGGTACCCCCTAGATGAGATGCCAGTCTATCACTGGGCACTTGCACACAGACTCACACTATGTGCAATCTAGAAGTATAAATTAGCCTAAGTGCTTGTCCTTAGATGCTGAGCAGAAACTGGATTACCTGAAGGAACCTTGCAAAACATGGGGAAGAAAGTGTGAAATTTGAACCTCCAGCCCTGGAAGAGTACAGCAACCATATTAGCCACTGAAAATGTTTATATATTTAAGTTTAAAATGTGAATGGGATGTGTCTTTTAAAGAAAGATGCACACACAATGATGTTTTGATGTTATTTTCAAACTCTTTTAACCTCTGATGTGACTAGGAGGCATTTCTGTGCCAAAGTACTGAAGATGGAATTGACATGCTGTGTTGAATGTCAGTATTTCTGCCATGTTAGCCTGAACCCCCTGCTTAAATCACTGTCCCTTAACATTTTTTTAAACAGCATTACTCCACCATGGTAATAGAAGTCAGGTCATCGTAGTGAAATAGTGAAAATTTGGTGGAACTCAACATTTCGATGAAAAACAGAGATCTGAAAGGAATTAATACTTCAAAAAGAAGATATTTTTCATATTAAATTCTGGCAGTTGATTTTCATTTAATCTGTGCAAATATGAATCTTTTAAATGAATCCCAATTCACATTCACAAACTGGTGTGTCCAAAGTAATTTTGGTCATTATGTACTGGTAATAATCATTGCGTTACTCTTCAATGTAGATAAAACTCAGGGTTTCATGATGCCCGTGCTTTTAAGTGGTTTATTGCCGAAGTCTGAAATGTCCTGATAGATATCAGCATTGTGGTAACTAAATAGCCAATACCAAGACTTCCTGAGCATCAGCAGGACAAATAATGATTATGCTCACTTCTACACCGTTTTGGATAATGTGTTTGCTAAATAAATATAAATATATCTGTACTGTATGCTGGGAGAACGGCTTTCCACGGAGTAAATTCTAAACCCGATTCTCCGTTGGACGGTGTCGATCCAAGCAGCGTTCGGCCAGACTTGCCGAATCCTGTGGTCTTTTCAGAGGCTACGATAAAAACAGCATCTCCCTTGGGTTTTCCTCGCTTCCACGGAGCAAACGGGGGGAGGGAAAACACATCCATACTCCTTATTCCAGCGACACCCCCCGCGTCCCCCGACAGCGGGCCAAGGTGACGACGGGGCTCAAGGTAATGGATTGGATTAAATGGGGAAATCGAAGAGCCCCTCACCAAGGAAATGCAAATCCTGATGTACTTGGAAGTGTCCTGCATCAAAGATGCATTGAAATATCGCCTCTCTGCCAAGGTTAGCAATAAAAAGTAAACGGCTGGCACTTGATTTGACTCACTTCGGAATGAAACGTGAAATCAGCCACGCTGGTGTTTTAATTTCATCCTGTGCCTCTTGCACAGATGACTCTAATGCGATCTCTCATTCCGATCAGCCGATGAATCTCAGTAGAACAATCTCTTATGAATAATAACTGAACACCCAGGGGTCGTTCATAATTCAGACGTACCTCTAGCAACTGAAAGGGTCCTGTTGATAAGTTATGGCAGCAGATTTATTAATGTATCCTTGCATAAACAAAGCAGAATTTAAAAATAGCATTTCATCAATATCAGAGAGAAATCTAGTGCAGATTCACAGATTCAGCGTAATTAGCTGGATATGCCCTTTAACATTAGATCACTTAAGTTAGTAAAGGAGGTCTGAACAGAAGAATATTTATATATGTTTGTTGCAATCTGGTGTAATTTTTATAGCTCCAAAGCTTATAAGCATCCTAGCTGGTAAAAAGCTGCATCTAGGAGCACATTAAGGCACCATAATGACTTGTCTTCAATGCTCTTTGCCCCGCCCACCTCACTTAGACTTCAAGGACCACTCTAGGAATAGATAAGTGGCCCCCATTAGGCTGCCAAAGACATCCCGTTTTCATTTGCTTGTGTTTACATGATGCACCGGCTGTCAATTATCTAACTAACTGTGTAGTTTTTCATTGACCTATTTTGACTTTCTTTTGTAAAATTTGTATCTATTGGTTCTATTTTTATTTGATACAGGGGCTCTATATTATATTTTGATCTCTGCAAAGAAGTCTGAAAAAAACATCATATAAAAAACATTAATACTACTACTATTACTACTACTACTACTAATAATAATAATAATAATAATAAAAATAATACATTGTTGCAGTTTTTCTAGTCATTTCCAACTGGCAGATGTTCCAGAAATGCAAGACATCAGTTATGAACTGGATCTAATGAATGGCCTTAAACAAGATATGTCATTCAGCAAAATGAATTCTGGAAAATACTTATCCTGCCACCAATGAAATGTGTTTCCTCTGAGGAATGAGCCCCCGGAATGCCCTCCTCATCCAAGTTTTGCCCTTTTCACATGGCATATGGTTCAGCGCAGGCTGGAATTGCATCTGAACGAGCTACATCCGTGTCTTCAAAACACAGACGTGCTGGGAAAGGCAGTGGCCAATGAAATACTCTTGCTGCTGAGATGGCACGGATGTTCACAGTGCCTCAAAAGACCAGCAGGGGGTGTGTATTGGTCACGGAACTGGTCTGGTAACCTGTAATTTGGTACATTTCCAGCACTAGAAGAGGCTACTGCATCATTGACGAGGATACTTGAGCTAAACTTCTAGTGTCGTATATCTCGCCCTGACTGGAGAAACTTGTAGGTTTCTAGGCTAGAGAGTGAAACAATCACGAATTTCGACACGGTTAGCTAAAGAGACACGATAATAGGTTTGGAAAGAAAGGCTGCAGCAGTTGAGGACACTCTTTCCAAGCTACAAGACCAGTTCTACAACCTCAAACTCTCTGTTAGCAGTAGCTTTTCTTGCCGGAGTCGTGCTGCGGGGCAGCTGAAAAGCCGAGAGGAAACGAGGCTGTAAGGGACGTGAGGTGGTCATGGATTTCCCAAGTTAAATGTGAAGTGGAGTAGTGGATTATAGAAGAGCACATGAGGTTATGACTACATGTAGAGGCAAGTCAGGATGACACAGGAATGGCAGGTTTTCTGTGTGAAGGACGCAGCATGGCAAAGAGTTTCTTAAGTACAAATCAACACAGCTTCTGTCTGCATTTGACTGGAACAAACTCTAACTCTTTGTAATCATAGTGGCTTACTGATTACTGGGCTGTGAAGTTAGACAGGGCCAGTAATCATCATGTCTTCAGGTAAATTTGATGTATTCTCTCATTCAGCACCCGACGAGGCTACGGTCCAAAGAATTGCAATCTTACAAATTACAGGTGGGCTCTGGCCTTCTTGTCCATTATTACAAGTAACAATTTGAACCTGTCCCGGTTTAACCTACAGTGCAACATTCCCTGTTGTTATTCGTTTTGGCAGCAAGGTCCGTTTCGACCTTCGAATTAGAGCCACATGAATGGCCCATTGAGTCAGTGTGTTCCGGACCACTGTGAGAATTTAGAAGGCTGTGGGGAAGTTTTTATTTACCGAAAGCCTCTGATTACAAGCCGGAAGGCAAGTGTGCCGTTAAGTTAGTCAGAATTACAGACACAGAACTTGGCCATTAGTGCATCACACATATGAATTTCAAGGATAAACAAAGCAGCAGACAAATATGTGAGAAACTTGAACAATGTAGGCAGTTTAAACCTTAACCCCGCGTTAATTTTAATAATCTAAATGCTTGACGATTTACTTAGCAGCAAGTAACTGGATAAGCTCCGGTTTTTAATCTTGCTGCCTCTGGATGGTTTTCATTCTTCAAACTGTCACTTTGCTGACTGTCTCTGCTTTTAAAAATCCATAAAAAGTCGGAGGTGCCACGGGGAGGCATCCTAACGTGGCAGGCGAATAAATAAAGTAGAAAGCAGTGAAGTTTGCAATTTGCCACAAGTGCAGTAATGCTGCTGCCATGACAATTTAAATGCAGGTTATATGATTTCAAGGGTGATATAATCATCAGTCTTTTTAATCGCCTGCAATTGAACTAAATATTGTGGGGCGGCTCAAAGCCTCCCTCAGCCTCTGTTGCTTTGTCCTTTGGGCACCACATGGTCCAAGACCCCATCTCAGTCGTCCCAAGGTCAGGAGAGAGCGTCTCGTGAATGGAAGTAGGCCGAAAGCATACTAATAGACCACCTTCGATCTTTCCGACATCTAAATGCATCTTTTGTGATCCTGTCGCTTAGCTGTAAAATAACACATGAACCTCTAAAACAAATAATGGTTCGGCCATTCAGTTGGGGCACCAGTGGAGCCCATATTCATTCCGCGATGTGTCACTGTGGATACCATTGGCTCAGATCTTAAATCTTTCGGCCTTCTTAAGATGCTGTAACACATTTTGAGATGGTAATGGCAGCATGATGGACTATACATTTCCATGGCGACAGCCCCAGGTGTGCCTAGTGGTTAAGTGTCAAGGACTGCTGGGGGCTCTGAACCTTCAAGCCCCCCGAATAGGAGGCCTGAGCTGCTTGCAAAGTTGGCGAGCCCTGAAGGCGGACCCGACCCTCAGACACAGCATTCCCAAAAGCAGACATTATTTGATAAAACACAATGCAGACTTTGGCACAAACAGCCTTAGGAAGAGCAGCTCTTTGGCAAAACGTGACATTTTTGGCATTTTTGATATTTTTAATAGTATCTCTAGAGAACTGTGGCTTTAACTGTTCAGAATTATTGTCCCAACTTAGGCAAGCAGACTCCAGGGTTACAGCATATTTTTAGGCTGTGTGGTATATGCACTTGTATTAATGTGCAATTGGAAGGAGAAATTCACAGTTCAAGGCCATAAATGGTTCACATAAGGCAAAACCTGATTCCTACGTAGTTCTTTCCATTCTTAGATAGTCACTTGGACATTAATGAAGCTTACATTTAACCTTTCTTTACTATAATTTCTTTACATGAAACTGCGACATGGTGTGAGCCAGAGTGAAGGCTCTCCAAACGTCCCTTTTCTGCTTGCGATACCAATACTTGTAAACGTTCATTCAGTTCCGCTGTTGTTCCATCATGTGAAAGGGACCAATACTCCATAAAAGAGGCTCTTGTGCAAATTACACATCCATAAACGAAATATTTCTGACACGTTTAGCAAAGACATGTCAGGCACTTAGAAGTTTACAATTTCATACATGTTCTTCAAATGTAAATCGAGTTCTGTATACCTAAGTCTTTCAGTTCCCAGCAAACAAGGAATGTTCCCACAGCGTCCAATAACGTTCCGATTGCGTTCTTAACGTTCCTGTAATGTACCTGTAATGTTCCCAGTTTGCAGGGTTGTTAGATAGATCTCTTAAGCCTAGTTCACACTTGGTCAAGGTCCACGCACGGCGCTTGATTTTTCTCATTGGGGCTGTCCGTGTGGACTGTGTAAGTGCAGCTCAGATTTTGTATCTAGCCAACATTTTGCACGACGTCTGCACGTGTGCAAGGAACAGATTACTGCAGTACTGGAAATTTCCAGCAGGTGACAGCATCAAATTTAAAAAAACAGATGTCGATGAAGAAGGAGTAGAAGAAGTGAGTATTCATAGGCGTCTTCAATGCGTGGATATCTGAGGAAGTGCTGGAGTACCCATACGTTTATCACTTGTCCCTCAAGAAGTCAGAGCAGAAGTATTGTGTTATTGTGTTGGTGGTGTCGTATGCTTCGCTTTTCCACGCTTATGCTTCATTCGGACTGTTAAACGTGACAACACGTGCCCTCTGCTGGTCTGGTGGAATATCATCAACGCTAACCGCGAGCGTACACGTACACTTACAAAAGTAGCTTGGACACAAATGTCCGCACGCTCGACCGTGCGTGGACCGTGATGGAGTACGGAAAAGTGAAGTTTAAACTAGGGTTAGGGTTAGGCTGCCAGAGGAACCTGACTAAGAGCAGGTGGGACTTTCCACAAACCCTGATTAATGAATCACACACTGCTCACAAATTTTTAGCTGCAGGCCACAAAGATATTTTAAGAGGTAGATGCGGTCTTTGTGAGAAGGAAGGCGTGTTATCTTAGTTGGTGTTGCAATGGATGTTGGGAATGAAACTTGCTAATCCTTCTAATTCGTTGTGAATGTAGAGAATCTGTGCTTCAGGCTTTGCCCGCTCCATCAGTCCATGAAGAGGAGCACAACCATGCAGCACTGGTATGAAAAATCAACTACAGGTGTGTCGTATACATGACATTCTGCAGCAACTGCGGGGCGTTTAAACAGCCAGGCTTAACCAGTCCTACCCAAGAACAGTTCTGTTTTGACGGCCACACAAAAACAAGGTAGAAATTTCATACAGTGGTTGCAGCAGACCTACGCTTCTTGTAGTCTCAGTCGGCCACCATCGGGAAGACGCACCTGTCGGGGGTGTGAAGATGGAGGGTGGGGGCACGTGGATGATAGAAATAGCAACATGACGTGATCACAAATGGGGGGAGGCTGACTTGTGAAGAGCTGTCAGGAAAATTAGCCCTCACGGAGTCAGGTTGCCATGGACCCTCAGCTACATCAGAGGGAAACATCTGAAACTGACGCGGGGAACTTCACACAGCCACTCGCAGGCTGTCATAATTATGCAGTTGCCACGGAAACGCCTCGCTCTTTGTGTTTATCCATTTTCCTTCGCTCTTGTGAGAGCAGCGGTGTTATTGTCGTCGTCCGCACTCAGCCTGTTTTCGCCCGCTATCTTCTCGCCTCACAGGCATTTAGGTGCCGCCACACGTTTTGCGCTACAGTGAACAAAAGCAGCTTTTTACAAGTTAAAGGGCAAGCACTGTTTTCCTCAGTGATTGCAATTTATTGAAGGTATTTTAAAAATATATAATTTTGCTTGCGACCAAAATAGCTTCTGCCTTACTGGGCCCTCATGGAAATGCAGAACCATAATTTAAAGAACACAAATTTTTGTATCTGTTAACCTGTGTTTTGTATATATTGACCTATATTTTAGTATGTTGCATAGAGTAAAATCGCTCGATCTTTGTGCCATTCTATGTTTTCATGAGCTGGTTACTAATGTCGTTATCATCCTTGTAACCTTCCTGCCATCTGTTTTTCAGCTAGTCTTGTTTTCTCCCCCAAATGGATAGCTGCCTAGAAATAATGGACATGTGCCATGGGTTCCCTAAAATTTATTTGTTGTGATTTTTTAAATTCTTTGTTTTATGCTGGATGCAATTCTACTGTGAATATAATTTATTAGCATTAGATTTGTATTCCTTTCACTTCAAATTAAATATTTTCATTGACGCGTGTGTTGTTTTTGGAGTGTTTGGAGAACGTGGCAGACTCCACGTCACGATGCCACATTCGTGTTCTGTGGTATGATTTTGACGGTGAATGAGATGATCTGGTCGGAACAGTGAATAGAACCATAAGACGTGAGGATGGACGTAAGGAACAGGGACCTTATTGGGAAAAATAAGGGAGGAGCGAAAGTAAACAACACCCGTTATGGTGTCTACATAAGGGGAACAACACAAGAAATGAAGTGGATGTTGGGTCCAGGAACATACCACAGCTGGGGGTGAAGCAAAGCATCTGTTGATGGGTGAAGATGCAGGGCTGGCTATTGGAGATGACCTTGTTGTGTTCCCCCCCACCCCCGATGACAATTTACCTTATTAACTTGTAATTTGATTGGTGGCAATGGAGGTCCCACTCCAAAAGAACAACTGGCTCCAGTCTGACCCTTTTTGAAGTGGTCTAGAAGACCCACTGTTAACATAAAATAAAAAACAAACTCAATATGACTGACTTAAGTCATGTGAATGGGTTAGTCACCTGACTTTGCTGAGTCTTGTGACATCTGTGCCCTTGGTCTTACTGATTAACCAAGTGATCATGGCCCATGATGCACATTTGATCGATAAAAGAAATACTCTGAAAAATACTCATATGTGAGAGGCTTTAGGTCTCCATACAGCAACTGGATCAACTGTGCATCGATGGGTGGATCAATGAATGCAAGTGTGATCTGCTTTGGCTGTTTCACATCTGGGAAAAGATCATTATTATAAAACACTGCACTCAGTCCTGATACAATGAATGTATTATCCTCTTGCTGATTAATTTTAATTTTAAACTCTTTCATGTTTTTTAATCTTATTTTTAAATTTCAGACTTTCTCTAAATTTCTTTTTCTGTTGTTTCTCTACATTTTAAAATGCTTGTAAAGCACTTTGCAAACCCTGTGGTTGAAACAGTGCTATACAAATACAGATTGGTTGATTGATTGATTGGTTGATTGGTTGACTGATGGTGTTGTCTGCTTTTGCTGAATGTTTATGATGCGACTTTGTCAGAGAAAGAAAGCTTCATGGTATAAATTATTAATATCTGGCATCGCTGAGATATGTTTGAGTCTGGTCCTGGTTGGACCTTAGCACTGAAAAACTTGCTTAAATTTTGCTTAAACGAATTTTACTGGAAAGTGGACTGCAGTGCTGTTAGTTATCGTGTACTTAAAGATGTTTCAGTAAATCTATGGTGCTGCATTTTTTTTCATTCTTTTTATCCTCAGCCTCCTTCCAAGAATCACTCATTTTCACTTATGCCCCACTGCTGACATGTGATTGGTCCATTTCATTTCTACTTCCTGTTGTACCCCCACTGTGTGCCTATTGCCTTTGTGAAATACGTTCACTTTTCATAATTCCAGGCTGAACATTAATTCAAACATTTAGTCACTGAATGTTTCTTTATGTTTGAGAGACTTTAACGTAGCTCTAGCAGCGAATTACAGCTGATCAAATCAATAGAACAGAGCAGGGAACTACTGGTGATCACCATGCCCAGATACACAGTAATTGTGATTAATAGCGGTTTATTTTTTTGTGAGTTTTCTCCGTCGTGACGCTGTCGTGAAGATCTGTGGACTGTGGAATTATGACTTTGTCCATCATAGCAGATCTGCCTCCTTGTGATTTTTCCATACATTCCCATAACAGCTGGGGCTCTGGAAACTTGATGTGAATTCCTGCTTTGTGAAGGACCAACGTTTTCTGCGTGCTCATTGGCCCAAACCCCGTGGCTCACGCTGCACCCATGTGCTGTGCCACGGCCTGAATTAAGTGTAATTCTGGTTCAATACAAGAGTTTGGACCAAAACGGTTCCTGGGTCAAGTTCCAGAAAGGGGCACTGTATAACTCAGAATGTGTATCCTTGTCCAGATGTTGCTGGTTTGAATCGTGTGGCTGGCAGAGTAATGATGTCACCGTAGGGCCCTTGAGCAAGACCATTAAGCAAAACTGCTTCTGTGGTACTGGATGCTAATTCACAATGCTTTCCTTATGTCGACATTGCTTTGCAGAAATGTGTTTGCTAAATAAATTAAAAAATAAAACCTTCCCGAGCTTGAGATCTCAGTACGATTAATAGTTAATTACCAAATGGGATTAATGAAAAGCATACAATGAACTGGCTAGTGGGAAACATGGCAGCTCAGTGGGTAATGCTGTTGCCTCCCGACTCCAAGGTTGGGGTTTGAATTCCGCCAGCGTTCTGTGTGTGGAATCTGCATGGTTTCCCCATGTCACATGGTATTTCCTCCAAGTACTCCAATTTTCTCTTGAAATCCAAAGTCAGGCTAATTGCCTCTAAGTTGCTCAGAGAGGGAGTATGTGTGTGTGTGCCCTGCAGTGGAATGGCATCCCATCCAAGGTGTACCCCAGCCTTGTGCCCAGTGATGGACTGGCATCTCATCCAGGGTGTACCCCAGCCTTGTGCCCAGTGATGGACTGGCATCCCATCCAGGGTGTACCCCAGCCTCGTGCCCAGTGATGGACTGGCATCCCATCCAGGGTGTA
>JAACJT020000013.1:760611-794410 GCA_009936485.2 Gymnarchus niloticus
CACCAGGGCAAAAACGGGGCGCGCCCACCGCCCCAAAACAAACAAGCGCGGGTGGGCCCCCCCCCTTTTTTTTTGAAGAGGAAGAAGGGGGGGGGGGGGGGGGGGGGGGGCTTGGAGTCTTATATGCAGACTCTGGAAAGCAGAGAAAAATTCGGCTGTACATTATAGGGCTCCATTCAGCATCTTATTGGATGTCAAGGTACAAGACTGAAAGCCCAGGGTACGCTTCACATACATAAGAGCAGGAAGCAGATAAAAGCAACGTGCTGCATGGCCCCCATCTTTATATCCCGCTATAAATGAAAGCACTGAAAACCACCTCATTCTCATCTGTCTTCTTCTCTCTCCCTTTTCCCCTTGCAATCCATTTTCGACCTCTTCAGAGGAGTACATTTAGGATGACGGGGGGGTGCGGGGGGGTAGCATGGATCCCACCCACTGATACCAGTGAGGGCCAGTGCCTTTGTTCTGCACTATTAAGTCCTGTCAAAGCTCCACACTTTCTATGGTAACCCACAGTAAAGGTAAGGAGCTCATTTCTGACAAAGATTTGAGGCATGTCAGAACCCCGCTAAAAAGCCATATCGGGGCTGAGTGAGCCTCGAAAAGTTTTGCTACTTTTATTGCAGGGATTTACATTTCTTGCAGGAAGGTAGACAAATGCATACAGAGGACTTTCCAGAAGTGCCTCTGGTCTAGCAGTCAGCATCGCTTAGAACCCAGCGCCATGGTTAAAGTGGCTTTCTCAAATCAGCACTGTGGGGCTGCTGTATCAAAATCTAGTTTCTGTAATGTAATGTGAAGAGATCATCCAGAGAAATATCTATACGTATAGAACAGCAATGAGAAAGCGAAATTAAAGCGTGCCAGCGGTGAGGTAATAACAGCAGACACGTTATATGGTAAGTTACAGAAGTTCAGTGGAGTCGTGTCGACACTAAAGAGGGACAGGCAGACATCAAGAGCGTCTGACACCGAGTCTGAAAGGGCACGTCGGCTTTTGGGATTGGGGATAAAGCTAGATGAACCTGGCCTGCGTCGTCATGTGGGCGTACGGAAAGCCCTAACCCTCCCACCTCAAGTCGGCACTTTAAAAGTCAACCAGGAAATGCAGATGCATAACAGCTGACACGTCACGCCCCTCCCCCTTTCTGTTTCTCGTGCCAAAAGGCATGAAGAAGACTGTCAAAGATGCAAAAAAATTAACGGTTGGCATTTCCGCATTCGAATGATAACGACGATAGTAGAGGAGCGGCGAGGACCCCTGGGGCGAGAGAGTGTGACGACATGCCCTGGTTCTCATTAAAAGCTCTAAGTTTATATGTATGCCAGTGGTCATATCTGCTCCTCTTCCCGAGACGTGGTAAGCAACTGTGCTTCTGCTGAGCTCTCATTCTCATTCCATATCCACCTTCCTCCCACTCTCTTCCTCCGTGGCGATGGAAAGTAAAGCTTAATGGCCTCGCTTTCCAAAGAAGTTGAGGTAAGCCTTCCACTGCACTGCATCCTCCTCCCATCCATTTCCCAGATCACGGAGGGGGGTCATAGAGACCTCACCCATCTGCGGACTGTAGTGGGTCTTGAGGCCCGGTCTGCTCACGGCCACGTGGAATGATATTATGGAGGCCAGTGATAGGCTGCTTCTGGTCACACGGGACGTGAACATTGATCTCAGTGACTTTTTGCGATGCCACGCTATCCTCTATCGGCCTCTGAGTGTCAGTAGTGCCACGAACTGTGTGCTGGCAGCCCTACCGTTTGCTCGCTCACCGAGGTAAGGTGTAGAATCGTTTTTTTTCTTACCTGTAACACTGGCGTGGTCATGGAAAGGCCGGAAGTCGCCGCAAATGTGCTTTGGACGCAAGCAGTGAACCCAAACCAAGCCCTGATTGGCTAAGCTGCCCGTGTGATGTTGTGGCACATTTACCTAAACTCAATTTAGGCACAAAGACACAGTGAGCTAACATTTTGCTCATAATTCCATCACTGCACAAACAAGAGACAATTTAGGTGTTGTGTTACTAAATTCTTCAAGATAAAGCCTTTTAGTGCAAAATTTGAATGTACTTAAGGGACCTTCAGCCTTATTTTTTATCATTTTACTCTAGTGAATTATGAAATGAAAATGTGAAAGGGCCGGAATGAAAATACACATCCTGTTTATCAGTCTTTCAGCATGTGACCATGTTACGTGCTGCCGGCTCGGTTTAAGACCGCTCATTCTCACTCGCAGTACGGGCCCCAGGAGAAGCCACATGGCTCAGTTGCAGCCTGTGATGTGACTACTTCATCTGGTTACAACAAAACTCCTCATTCAACCAGCTCGACTAAATGACTGTTACTCCGAGGAGAGGAGATGTATGCAACTTTTATTCTTTAAATGGTGAAGACAATCAAATGATAGTAATTGTAAGGTGTGACATGTTATTATTTTTAATGTTTTAAAATGTCAACCTTCTCATAACACATACTCATGGAGAGTCTAAGAAATTGAAGTGATTTGCTTCTGTCTCTACACAGCTCTACTGGATAATTTCATTAAAAAATATGAAATATTTGAAAACGTCATTATAAACAACCAAAGAGGTTAAGACATCATAAATTACCCTGTGGAATAACTTCCTTGTCAGCACCTCAGCTCATAATAATCTGCAAAAATCTGATCCTGTTGCTGCACTGATCACTAGCATTTCTGAATTGTAAGTCTTACTTCATACCTGGTCACGATGAGCCAGATTTGTTCTTTGGGAATGTTGAGAAAAAAAAAAAAAGCAAAAGATGGGATTTTGATGATTAATTCCTTTTTTGGTGACAAATGGCCTTTTGTGTCAGATTAGTCATGGTTTTGTCTGAGTTTGTTCATTCTTGGTATAACAGACATTTCATTGTATTTCCCTCAGTGAGGCCTGTGAGAAATGAACAGAATGACAGCCGGGAAGTTGCCCTACATCAAATCGTCCTTTCACGTTAAAAAGAAGGAAGAAGGAACCACTCTTTCTTTGTTTCCAGTTAAAATTCTGTGCACACAGACGGACAGCATGCATCCACAAATAACTGCTGTTCACGAGTAACTGTGGCGACGTAAATGATGTTTTCATTACTTTTTAATTTAATTTGATGACCTATCCTCAGATTGTTCAGCCAAATGTCGGACGGCAGTATTGGAGATCCAGAGCCTCCCAGATTGTGGCGTGATGAAACTCAGAGAAGATGTTCTGCTGACTGAATCCGGAATGTAATTTGCAATGGTGGCGGCAATGTTAATCTGCATAGATTTGAAACCGTAATCAATTTCAATAACTGTGGAATGCTATAGATCACAATCATCAGTCGTATTATCAATGTTTGCCGCAAAGTAAATCCTGATACTTCCTATGGTAAGCAGACAGCCGGACAGATTTAATTATGCAAACGGATAATGCCTCCAAAACCACTCGCTGTTCTCTCTCGCTAATCACCTTTTCAGTGCTCCATATGTAGTAAATTCAGAAACTGAAAACACATTAATTTTACTAATGTGTGATCCTTCAGCATGGCTGATTTTAATAAAGCCTTTATTAATTTGCGTTATTTAAAAATAACACGACGGATGAGCACGGTTTTATTCCTTCAATTACGCACCTCCATTTGGTGCCATCAGTTCACTGTTTCAGGCTGGGCTGATGGATGATTTTTGGGCCGGTTGTTTTCACATTAGCTCCTTAAAAAGCCTGTTCCAAGCTCAGCTCATTAGGTAAACCGAGGCCAAATGTATGAGACTTATTTATGCTTAATGTAGTAAACATTGTATTGCAATTTTTAAATGAAGAATGTTTTCATTTGCAACTAAACTTCTAAATTTCACATCAAGGAGAACAATTTGAGATGTGTAATTTTATGTGAAGCCTTTTCAATAATCTGTGACTACAGTCCCATCACATTCCCACAGGCTCTGCTCCCATTGGTGGGGAAAAAAAAATCTTCAAGCTCATATCAGTGTGGGTAATTTTAAGATAATGAAGTCATGCAAGGAAACTTAAAACTTAAACTTGTGGTCTCGCCATACAACTGCTGGCTGAGATTCCAGAAATACAATAAGAAAAGTAAACTATCAAAAATTTGGCTAAAAACAGCAGTCTGAGTCACTTAGCTGCATTGAAGCTTAAGCAGATGTAGTGAATTATGAACTAATCCCCACCCTGCGTGATATGGAGTAAAGTAATCAACTTGAATTTTCTCAGTTGATCAGCCTGGTGGAAAATCAACAAAGGGCATAAGACAGGGCCAGGCAGTGTTCAGATGGGTTCCTTTTCTGGACGCCTTGTCGGTCGATGGACTTATCCCGTAATTCCGACTCGTACAGCATACTGAAGGACAACACCAAGCCGTTCATATCTATCACTTCATACAGGCAACTTCATCTTAAATAACTATTTCTCCCTGACGAGCCTTCACGTCATCTCTCGTTAGAAATTTAATTTTTCTTTTTGTTAATCCAATACGAATGAAATGTGCACAAACACAAATATAAATTTGATAAAACTAATATGTTTTTCTTCCACCAGTATGAAGCAGACACTTAATTTTGATTTTAAATTCACACGGATCCAGTTATCCAAGCGTAATTGAGTACTAGAACAACTTGGAGTGTCAACTCAAATTTCAATTATTTCTCATGGGAAAAATTATAATTCATTCTAGGTCCATCCAAGGAACCCCCATTAATCTCCCTCGAAATATCCATAAAACTAAAAAAAAAAAAAAAAAATCCTATTTCAGCACGATAAAGAACATTTTAAACGCCTATGACCTGATTAGCAAACAGTTAATGAGGTGTTTATATGTAAGCCTAGATTATTTTTTTATAGTGCCATACCGTACATTTCATAGAAATAGTAAAGCACCAAGATTTCAGCGATATATGCATATTGCAATATATATGCAATATTCGCAAAATATGAGTTAAATTTTTGGTCCCAGCAAGAGTGCATGCTTTGCTTGAAAGTTTAATAAATTTATGTATATGACATATTTAATACAGCTTAAATGCTAGCAGCACTGTGTAACCAGTGGATGAATGCTAATTATGTGCAGGGCATTGTACAAACTGGGCAAACGCATTTGCCTTACAGTAGGTCTAACCTCAAAAGTCAAATGTAAGCTGGAGGTCTCCATCTTCTGGGCTTTTCACCATTCTTTAACCTCTGTTGCTAAGTGGTCTAGCAAGTTATGACTATTTGGTAGAAAACCTGGACAGGTAAGCCCAAAGTTAAAAGATAAGCATCTTCATTAAAGTTGAGATAGACTACAATAAATATGGATTTCTAACCTATACGCCTGTGCGAAGGCTTTCCTTCCCATGACAGTGGGATAGTAGCTTGCTCAGAGGGCTTTCTGTAAGCGCCTACCTCATTTCTTCAATAATGCCTCTACCGTCCGCCCTCAGAGTGCCATCGGCATTGGCCCTAACATTATACTTCTTGATTTGCTAGCCTACTTAGACTTCTGTCACTTGATGTTGTGTGGCTTTCAGAAGCTTTTCAAGAGTCAGGCCCTGAAATGAGGACGTTTGGAGATCATTTGGCTAATTGTCTCGACGTGATTACAGCAGCTGTCGTAATATCATTGCTCTGACTGGAGTATCACGCAATAACCCATCAGCTAAGGTTGGATCGTTCCTTCCCAGGCATTGCTGCTGGAAAGCAAATATCTCTGTCAGCTAAGATTCATGAGAGAATTGAGAAATTGGTTTTGCGACAGCACCAGGACGGGCTGACCTATCCGTCAGCACGACTGATATAAAGGCATTTCATTTTGTGGGCCCACATCGGAACTAGATGTCATTTTGAAGTATGTTTGGCAAGTCAACAGTGATGCCCCAAGTCAGAATCACAGAACAAGCGTGTCGCTTTGTTGTCAACAAAGCACAGTTTATTAGCTACACCGGCTAGCTAATGTTAACAGCCTGCTCCAAACAGCGAATCGTGTGACTGGAACTGAATACATACAGCATATGAACTGCATTATTAGGACAGCTGAGACGGCTGATGGAAGCAATTTTGAACGTGGTGAGTTTGGTGGTGCCAAACATGGCAGTTGCAGCAACTTACAAACAGGCGCCATCCTGGGATTTTGACACACTTCAGTGTGTAGAATTTACACAGAAGGATGTCATGAACAAAAACACAGCTAGATATTAGTATTTCCGTGGCTGAAAACACATTGTTAATGAGACAGGTCAGAAGAGAATGACCAGTCTCATTAAATCTCTTAAAGAGGTTCCGAAGAAACAATTGGGTCCAATCTGATACCAGATGTACATAATAAAGTGGCTACCGCATGAGTGCACAGTGCTTGGATTCAAACAGAGTATTAAATATATTTTCATCTTAAATATGGTGGTGCATTGTATTAACTCTAGTATTATAATAGTTTTACAACCATGGAACATTTTTCCATGCCTAAACAATAGTGTACTAAGAACTGTTTAACTATTTATACTGTTTTGCACGTGAACAAAGACAGCTTTTATAATTTAATGCCGGTCCTAGACCGTGGCCCAAGCACCTCCATTCCAAAGCACTGCTTGAAAATAACATCTAATCACAACAGATCAGCAGACATCAGACTTTCAAAAACATAGAACAATACCCCACATAACAGAATACTCTCCCCCCTTGGCACGTATTCGGTAACAGAGAAGCAACCGTTTGCTCCATTTCCGAGCAATAATTCATCATCTAGAAAAAAAAGCAGGAAACAATTATATTAATCAAGTTATAAAGTGTTCGTTAGGAATGAAAACGTATACAGATGACCCTTTAAGACGGTAACATCTAAACATGCAAGGACAGCAGATAGCTAATTCAGAACATCTGTAGACGAGGTCGATTACAAACACACCCCCCTTATCACTCCCGAAATTCCAGGTAATTACAGACTGGTGTGTGCATTTTTACTTCTCTACTGGACCTCATGTACACAGTGTGGAAAATTAATCCACTTTTAGTACCATTTGAGCTCTCAAAGCGAAATTCTCCAAACATTGCTAAAGATAAGTTTTAATATAACAGCTGTTATTATTTTCTTAATTACTGAGCCTTTCTTTGCTCTTACTTTTTGCTTCAAATGTATATTTTTTGGTTCAGTGCTTCAGTACTTATGTGGCACGTCAAAGTCTCTGGCTGCATTTTTGAATGCATTATATCATCGTTTAGTGGGAGAGGTGATTCATTCTAGCGAAGATCAGTTGAATGCCTGACTAGATTTGGGAAATGAATGTGCAAATTACATACAACTATGAGAAATCAAAAAAATAATATATCTAAAAACGAATTGCCCCACTTGCTGTCTAGAGCAGGGTTAGGGACGAAGCACACAGATTCCGATTTAATGAGGCTGAGGAAACTCTTCTGCTGCCTTGAGGCCTGGAAATGAGAGAAAAAAATTTAAAAATTACATTTCTATTTCAACAGTTTACAAAGGGATGCGTAAAGACATCGGTATGGCCATCTTTATGCTAATGATAGTAATTTGAAGCAAGAACGTTGTTTGAATTTCAAATGAACGTTTACCCTTTGTGACACACGATTTCTTAAAGGAGCTCACCGTGATCTCCTTTACTTATTTCCCAGTGTAATTGTTTCAGATATGATCTAATATATTAAAAACTTTATTTCAATGCCGTAATATGTTCCAGGGTGTTTGTGACGTTTTCGAGCATCTAATGTATAAACGCACATTTAGTACTTGGTACGAATCACGATGTGTGAACGGTACCTTTCAGTGACTCAGGACTTCATGCTCAAAGGCCACTCATATATTCAGTTTCCACACCGTGTTGTGATGAGCCTAGAACTGACTCCAGGCAGCACAGGACACCAGGTACGGAGGAACCCCTGGAACAGGGAACCAGCCCAGTGTTCCAGTGCTCCAGTGATCAATAGAATTGAAGTATGCTCATAGGTAGCCTGCAGCAATTAACATATGCAATGTTAATATTCATGTGGCCATTGTAATAGTATAATTAATGGAATTTTTATCATTCGTCTGTATACATTTTTGGTGCAGCATAATCCATGTAATCTATTTCTTTTGCTATAGTTGTTCAGATATATTTTCCCCTTACTCTGGATATTAGTAAAACCTCAGAGGGGATTACAAGTTTTTCAAAGTCTTTACAAAAGATAGTCAAGATAAGGCTTGACACAAGCATCCAAAGTATTGCAACAATTATTTATCACTGCGATTGAAGCCAGACAATTTGACTTTTCATGCAGTTTATATATATTAACATTTAACTTGAGAGACATGAGGGAGATAACAAATACAGGTTTGGATGTTATGTTTACCTAAACTGAATCTTAAAATGGTTCTAATGCTTGCTCAGAACCAGCATGAAAACATAAGCTAATTAAACACCCTGCAGGCAAATCATATGTTTTCCATATTTCTCTTTTCCCCATGTTATGTGGGGTTCCTGAGTACCCTGATTTCTTCCCTCAGTCTAAATACATGTAGTTAGACTATCTGCAAACTTTTGGATATCATTCTATGTGATAGTCTTTAGCAATTGTCTGGCTAACACAATAAATGCGATATACAATGCCTACAATTAAAATGCATTGAATTTAAATTTCAAGTTGTAACACGACAAAATATGCAAAGGTCCAAGGAGGTGAATACTTATGCAAGGCACTGTGTTTTTTTTATACAATTTAAATTATAGGAAACCCTTGACATCAGTTGTAATGATAACGTGGTCTATATGCCAAAGAGTACGTTTAGAATCTAATTTTCTGGTACCCACCCACCCTTAATACCATGGATGTCTGCCCCCACTGTGCAGGTCATGGGTGGGGGAGATGATGCCAACCACAAAGATGAGAACTTTGCTGGCCCCATTAATATGAATCTTTTCAGCAGGAGGCCTTTTTCTTCCAAGGGATTGGAGGTATATTACTGTTGCTTTGTAATCAATTTCTCCTCTTGGATCTAACATGAAAGGACAAAGCCTTTTTTTTTCTTGCTTCAATTGCCCAAGCCCCAGATTTCAGGCTGCAGAGAGATACATCAGACCTAGGAGTGTTTCTGAACAAGGACCATGGGGGTCAAAAACACCTGACATTGTACCTTATTCACAAGTAAATGCTGGCTGAATAGAAGTACATGACTGTTGTATGAGAAGCCCAGGTCATTGAGTGTGTCATTCAGGAGCTGAGACACTACCTCCTGGAATGACGATTCATCCAAGTGATGGACTGATCCAGGGTTGTCCACACCACTGTGGACCCTCTTCACCTGATCAGAGCTATATGCCTAGACAGCGATTGACATGGGGCAGCCACCTCATGACAAAAGTACAAGAGAAATGCTCAGACCACACAAATCAGTAATCAGCGATGTTGCACAGAGAGGGATACAACAAGGTCCCATGCCCTCCTGGCAATACATATTCAGAGGAGTTTCACCAGAGTCGTTTGCAGACCCCACCAGTAGCCCCCTGCACAGAATAAGACCATCAATTTGTGGGACCTCACTACAGTACCGTACACCCACCTAGGGTCACCTAGAGGATTTGGGTTTGTTGTTTCCCAGCAGCAGTTCCATTTCTCATTGAGTATTTTTAATTCCCTCTCATGCCCGCTGGGTTTTTCCCCCAATAAAGACACCCTAACATGGCCTTTTGGCACCAAGCATGACTGTTTGGTCCTTTCATCTCACTACATCTTACATTTACTTATCTGGCAGTACATTTATATTAAAACACTTGCTTTCTAGCACAACACTCTTATTCCTGAAAGTATCTCAGTCGACTCAGCATCCATCCTGACAGAACATGGGTGTTTTGCATGACCATTAATTGTATGGTCTTTAGGACGCATGGGCTAACCCCAGTCCTGGGTGCGAGTTTAGCCAATTTGTATGTACAGGCATTTTTATATTTAGAAACCATCGGCACAGAAACTAAACAATAAGTAAAATTGTGGCCTAGCCCACTTTCCCAAAGGACCATCCAATGTTCAGGTGCGATTTTATTGTCCACTTTCATGGTTTTCATAAAATTGAAGTGAGCGTTAAAATGACCTATAATCTATAAAATGTAGCAAAGTAAACACCTTTGTTATCCAGTCAGAATCACCGATATTCTTCCCAGATATTACATGAACAAAAATAGTACAAATCACCAATGGCTACACGGCATCCTAAGGGTTAATAACACGGGTTAATAACACGGATTAATAACACGGGTTAATAACACGTCTGCTTAGTTACACTTTAATACCACATTACAACCCGCTGCTGTTTTGTGTGCTGTTCTATTGTTACATGTAGTATGCGTTTAAGCTAAAATTCTTAGTTTTTTTATTATTTATATTTATTATATTTGTTAATTATTTGCAGTGGGAGAAACAGCATTTCTTTTTTTATGTATGCAAATACGTGACGGAACGACAAGAAAATGAACCTTGAGCATTGAACCTTGAATGGAAGACAATTTATACTACAGCGTTCCATCTGTGGTCTTCTCTATGGAGGAATAATTTATAATCTTCACTTCTTAGGTTAGGCAGCCCAGTAATTACAATTAAAGTAATGTTAAATCTTGACCTAATGTCACCGAAAAGGAATCAGCAAAAAGATTTAGGAATATGAAGGGAAGCGCAGAGAAACTTCAGACATATCAGAAAGCTGTCGCTTTGGTCGGGTTTAAATCCTTGGGTTCATCTCAATAGCAGAATTAGGGATCTCACCCTTATTTACTAAATGATATGTGTATCTTAAGAAGGTAATAACTGAGAATGGGACAAAGGAGGTAATCAATCGAGTTAATGAAGGTAGTTTTAAAACACTGCGGTATAAATGGCAATGAACAGATAGCAATGATCTGAAGCTTTTAACGTATGGATGACCTTACATTCAAAAATATACTGCACTGATATGGTAAAACTGAGCTGTCTGCAGAGAGCTATGAAGATTTCATCAGCAAAGGCTGCACAAAATCAAAGGTACACTGCATACCCAGGAAGGGGTATTCAGGATAAAATTGAAGTAGGCTTTAGGTGTTTCTACATTCAAGACTAATACATGTAGACTGTTCTCGTATGAGGACTCTGCATCCTCTCTATGCACATACATATTGTATACTATTGTTATATTGTATATTATTATTATTATTCTTTCCTTTTGGAGGTGCAGACATTGTTGAACTAGGCCACACTACGAACAGATGGCTGTAAGCTAGTGATTATGCCAGGAGTGATTGTTTCTACTTGTAGGGACAGTGCATGGATAAACAAGACAAACTGGCAGCAGTATTCCGTGTTTATAGATCTGCCTTCCTTAATTGCGTCCATGTGACAGCAGAAACTTGTTCTCCTGTAAGCCGTGCCCACCTTGAAGTACGCACTTGTCACAAGAGGAACGCACCCCCTCATGGCTCTTTTGTTGTTGTTGGGGGCAGGGAGGTGTTCCCACGCACATACTGTGCCACCTGGGACCCTCTCCTGCACCCCCCCCCCCCCCCCGGAGTCCCTATACCCAAGACCCCCTCTTCCCCCTATCCTCAGGAACAGAAAGTTTGCCCCTGTGGGCTCACCCATTTGTCTTTTGTTAATGAAATCCCTAGTGGCAAGCCGTCTGTGACATTGGGGGGTCAACTCATTTCAGGAGCGATTAATTACCAAATAGGGATTTTGTTACACTTTTATCGAGGGTTCATTAATCTCTGGCTTCCCCCACTCAGCGGTGAAGACACTATTGAGGTAATTACAGTAAATCACCAGGGCAACCATCGGGACTGACAGTGCTGAAATGAAAGGAGTCCACAACTCATGTATAAAGATGTCGCTGTTGTACCCTTGTTGGGAAGCCCATTTGTGTCCAAGTCATGCACCCAACTATCAAGGACCTGGATGTAGCCTGCACATTTTTCGCTTCTTAATGACTGAGAGGATCATAATGATGGTTACCTACATGGTGTCCGGTATAAGAAGCCTCCTCATTTGTTTGTTCTTCACTAAAATATAAAAGGATTTGGTTCCCCGTACGTCATGTGAATCTTGAATTATTACTCATTTTTGAGTCTGATTATTACCTTCACACCAGACCTCATTAACAGATGATTCTGTCCACTCTTTGAGAGCTGTCACAGTTTTCCAAGCCTCGAATCTCCAGATGGAACATAGCTCAAAGATAATACGCGCCAAATAATACTGATATCTATAAATATTTACAGAGCCAACATTGTCAGATAGAGTAGGCAGATATTTATGTGGTGCAGGCATTTTAAGACCTGTCATCTCTGCATTCTCCTGATACTGCATCACAGTCAGAATATGCGTGTGGGTTAAAAAAGCAATTCCAAGCAAAAAAATCCAAATTTGTCTTATTTATTAGCAAATTGCTTTATACATGCCGACAGGAAACAGTAGGCTAGAAAACAGCAGGCCAAATAAAATTACCCTTGGATGTTATCAAAAGACATTCAAGACTTTATTCTCTGGATATTATTTATGCAATTTGTGCACGTTATATTTTTTAAAAAATCACCAGCATTGTGATGTTAACATTAAAAAATTGTACCTCCTACCGCTATGAATCGTTACAGCCTGACATTGGCAGAGAAAAGCTGAGAATATGAAGAATTTTTTTGTTGATGACTGAAAGGTGTAAAAATCATGTCCTCTAACCGCCATCCATAATCCACACACCATGTCAAAAATCAGTGAGGTGTTCCTGAGAGATTCCTTAAACAACTGAAATGAGGAACAACATGGAAAATGGCCGAACCTGGGCAGATTATTCCCTTCAAGTCTTTCCCAGAATGCTTGACGTGGATTGAGGGATTATCCAGCAGGGCTGACTGTGACTGGGAATGTATCCTGGGTCACCTTCAAGTACTTATCACAGATATGTGTAGCCATTAGAATGTTTTGTTTTTAGATTCACCATTCCTTGTTCCTTGACATGCAGGAGCTGACCAAGATAATACAAAGAGGAGTGTTCCTTACAGGTGAAATGGATAATGAGCTCTGGTGTGAAATTGCTAGTGATGGGACAAATGAGTCTTCAAAACCCATGGTGGGTGGGAGTATCCTGAACTAACCAATCAATGCTGGTGCCAAATGAGGCTTCAAAACCCATAGTGGTTGGGAGTATCCTGAACTAACCAAACAATGCTGGAGCTAAACAAGGCTTCATAACCCATGGTGGGTGGGAGTATCCTGAACTAACCAATCAATGCTGGTGCCAAATGAGGCTTCAAAACCCATAGTGGTTGGGAGTATCCTGAACTAACCAAACAATGCTGGAGCTAAACAAGGCTTCATAACCCATGGTGGGTGGGAGTATCCTGAACTACTAGTCAATGCTGGCGTTTTATCACTAGAAATTGCCTCATTTGTCTCCCTTAGAGTGCTCAGACGGACAATGCAGCCCACAGAAAGCCAATAAATGAGAATGAACAAGACAGTATGGATGACCTATGTAGTGTAGTTCTCAGGCTTTTTCAAGGTGTTTATTCAAGTGTTGTTCAATCCTTGTGAAGGTTAAACCATGTGATTACATTACTAAAAGATGAATATTTGGAGAATGTGAAGAATGAGACATTCATTTCAGAATCCATGTCTGCTAAAAAAAAAAACCTATGGTGGATTATCATCTCAACCCAGGAACATTCCAGCCTGTTCCCTGTGCTCCTGTGATAGGCTCCAAGCTCACAGTGACCCTGTATTGGATGAGCAGTAATGGATGGTCAATCAATGGATTATATAAGCTAAAATTACGAGTACAACTCCCAAGTCTGATTATTTGACCGTTGGTCAGATAAGCCCATGTTACATGCTGCTGGACCTTTATAATCAAAAAGCAATCTGTTTTGAAAAGCCAGCAAAGTCAGTGGAACCCAGAGGCCATGACTTCTATTACTCAAAGAGATTTGCCTCAGTCTTCCTCATGGCCAAGTCTTTCATTTTGGTAGCTTGTGATGATGTCTTGTGGGTCTGGTGAGATCATCTGATTCGCCCAGTCACCACTGGGGAATGGCCTACTTGAATTCAGCCATTTAATGTGTTCCTTATTTTAATGCAGCAATTCACTGATTGGTACTCTTTGGAACCCTTGTAGTCACATGAGTGCCCACTTCAGTCCTGATTGGCTCTTTCAATTTCCTGTTCACCCATTTTCTGATTGACCCCTAGCTCAACTAGGTTGGGGACCCGATGTTGTGATGAGTTCATTCTTGCCATTAGCCTTGCGCAAGTCAAAATGTAAAGGGCACTTTAATATGTATTTTGAAGCACTACACATTTATGAATCATGGCTGCGGAGAATTTCAATAAGCAGTAATATTTTCCCCTGCTTATAAGCAGTGCACAAGCATCAGTGTAGTCATACTTTGTTTTTAACTGACAAAAAACTCCCTGTTTCTGAGGCAATAGGTAAAGAGTACGCCATGGGAGATATATTACAGAAACCTGACGACGATTTAGTCCAAACCCCCCCTCAAGGCGAGGAATCTGTCACACTTGACTGCAGTCATACAATGCGTGAGCGCTGGACCCAAAATGTGTGTCTCTGAGTGCGATATTTGGGTTCTGTGTTTGGACCTCACAGAGACCGTTCCCAGCATAGTCTAGAATGATTAAGACAACGCAGAGCAGAAACACCTGGAGGGCGTGTCTGTATATATCTCAGTCGCTCTCTAATGTTTCTCTCTTGGCTGTAAAAGCCAGACTTGCCCGCATTTATTTAACTCTCAAAATTTAAACTAAATTTAAGTGGGGACATTTGAATCGTTTAGCAAATCTCAGAAAGTGGAGCCAAAAAATAAGTTCCCTATTTTCTTTCCTCGGGTTTGTTTATACAGTGAAAGCCAGGTGATATCACTGTGTTATGTTTTTCAGCCCTGTGACCGAAAAGGGCTGCAGTAATTTACTGTGGTGGAGGTGGACAGTGCGGGCTTGCATGTGTGAACAGGAAATGGGCTGAGCAGGACTGTGTGGAATAAAAATAAAAGTTACTGGCAGACTTACAAACTGCATTAAACATGCTACCCTTGCCCGGTGAATTTCCCCAGTCTGAGTGTATCCATAAGAGAAGAGGCCACGCGCTGTATTCCAAAGAACGGCTCTGATGTGGAGGCCTTGCTGTTTGAACATCCAGACATCAGCCGTGCTTCACATACTCATACAACTGATCTCACGTCAGGTCCTGTCCTGAAACAAGACACGGTAAATCCCTAATGGATAAACAGTCATATTTGTAAACCTCAACGGATGTGACTGAGATCCATTCATTTTTCATTTCAGTAAAGAATATCAATAAAAATATAGACAGGTTTATTGACAGATTAAGTCTTTAATAAAGAAATTAATAAAGTTAAAACAAATATCACTTTAGCATATTTTTATGACTTTTTTTTCCCCACATTCCCATAGAGGAGGACATAGAGGGCAGAGAAGAATGGATTCCTGATGCAAAAGCTAGAAATAATGTGACTCACAGCAATTCATGCTGGGTGTCATTTGTAAGAAAGAGTTTGATGTTCCTGTCCGTCTCCACGTGGCATGATTAAAACGCAGCGGTCCAAATGTTTATCAGCTGACATTTCAAGAAAATCGTAGCTGATTTAGCCTTGGTCTTGGCCTTTAGATAAATAAACTAGGTGTAAACATGCCAACTATGCAAAATGATAAGCTATACAAATGCTATGTGAGGAATGGTGTCTATGCACCTTTCTGGGTAAGAGTCTTGTCATTTCGCCAAAATACACACAAAAACAAAGTAGGCATTAGCATCTGAGCACAAGACTCCTTACCATTTATAAAGAGAGTGGAGCCGCTCACCTGTTTGTGAGTGAAAATCAGCAGCCTGTCTCATCCTTTCTGGCCCCCGGTGATGTAAATAAGGTGGTTTTTCCATCTCGGGTAAATAGCAGATGGCTGGAAACATTTGTGAGCCTCCAGTAGCCACTGGACTCCCTGATGTGAGAATAATGCGTTGGCATCTGTTTCCATGCCTCTCCCGGTGTGCGTCACTGGAAGCCTTCTAAGAGAGACACGGACTGGCAGCGGCCAACCTCCTCATGGCTCTAAGGGTCCGCAGCACAAAGCGGTTCAACCGGCATAACTCTACCAGGCCGGTCCGAGGGCCTGATGTGTTGGGTTTTGGGCAGCATGTAAATACCACTTCATAAACTCATAAACCACGTGCTCCACATATGGACCAAGCAAGCATTCCAGGTTATTTATGAATCGTCTGAATCATGCCAGGCTGTTGATTTAGCCATTTAAGATACCGTGGTTCTCCAGCATGGACAGGACCGATGATGAGGAGTAGGTGCACTGTTTAACAGCTTCAGGAGGGTCTGGAGGCAACCTGCAAAACAGAGAGAGAACATGTAAAGCCCTAGATAGGCAACAGTCGTACCCACCGTGCCGCCGTGACGCTTCCATTCCAGCCAAGTGTTGGTCTGACAATTAGCCGTCACGCTGAGCATTGTGGCCGGGTCAACGTTCTCCAATTAGCTGGTACACAGAGTTCTCCCCATTGACTTCAAGTGAGCACACCTTCAGATAGAGCTAAGCATCTTGTTATCTATGTAACTGCTGCATTGCAGTGCTGTAAGGCGGTCGTTGGGACAAGTCTTTCTCAAAATAATCTCTGAGCCCTCGGGGTATCGCCCGTACATTCAGTCTCACTGGGTGAAATGCTGTGCATTTATCCTCAGATGCCTTCGCTTGCCCAAGAACGTGTTATAGGTCCTTTGTGATCCGACGTGGCTCCTTATGTTGTACTGCTCTTCAACCTGATTTCATTTGTACTTAATAAACAGTCAGGTCATTAAGTACGGTGGAATGCAGGTTATCTGTATAGATTAGGGAGAGGAATGAGGCTGAAACAGAGCCCTAGAGTACCCTGTGGAATTCCCCAACGCAAATGGATACCATCACTCTGAGTGAGACTTCAAGTCCTGTTGTCTCAACAGTTCTTCGTCCGTGTGCAGGCATTACCTTGGATCATAGCCACCGTCAGATCGAGGATTTGTCTCAGGATGGGGAAATTTATAGAACGTCATTTGGAAGACGACAGTAAATAAGTCATTTTAAATTTTCTCACGGCCCGCGGCCTTCTTTGCACGCTCAAGGAAAGACAAAACATTAGTTAGACAATTTCTGCCTAATCTATACTGATTACCCCTTAAAATATCACTGTTCAACGAATAGTCCATTACACAGGACTGAATTATATCTTCCATAACTTTCCCTGAAATAAAGTCAAACTACAGGATCAATTATACTTGTCTTTTTTATAGTCTGACATTAAGAATTTCCCAAGCCAGGTCTGTCGCCAAATATTTTTTAGCAAAAACTAATTCAATATTCCTGCAGGTAATAATAATAATAATAATAATAATACTGGGCTACTGACTTTTTTTAAGATTAGTTAAACCCTGTGGTACATCAGGATCAATGGTACTGACATAGAATGAACAACAATGAACAGTGTTTCCTTTTCTGTAGCTACTTATAAATACTTTGTGTGAATTGTTTTGCAATTTCATTGTTTTCCTGTGATAGCCATACTTTTTTTCTTGTAGAAGAGAAACTCTATCTTTAAACACCTCCTACGGCCCCATTGCCTACTGACTTGCCTTAAGTTTTCCATAACGGATGCCGATTTTTCTGCCATCAGTTGTTGAGCCAGGCAAAACGAGTTCTCTGAGACCCATTAATTAACACTTGTGCAGCAAACTGAAACAAACTGCCTTATAAAACAACAGCAGATGTTTAATATGCATTTCTTCTCAGCCATATTGTACGACTGGAACCATTCAGCATATTTGTAGTAATTCCTAGTGACAGGAAGAAATTACACATGAGTTTTAAAGCGATCTGTAAAAACAGGGAGCCTGAAATGTGTTTTTGAAGCGTATTTATGTCTTTTAGGAGTACGGCATTGCCGAGAAAATGGTAAAGGGGTGCCTGCCTGGTAGTGTAGTGCCACACACCCCTGCATGGACGCTATAGATTGTCTTTGCTCTTCCATCCTGATGAGCCCATTAAACTATCAAACCGTGCAACCAGCGATCCACAGCTGCCCATGAAACTCTGCATCAGAAAACCGCTTGCCTTGCAAGTCCTAGAAAAGTCCACCGCTTTCCTGAACATTAGTGCAATCCCAGTGGCTTCTTTCGAGCCCTGGGAACCAAGACAGTCACAGTGATTTAAACAAGCGGAGGCCTAACTGAAGCATGCACGGTTTTACCTGCTCAGATCTGACGCCAGATTTTAGCCACCGTTTGTGTATGCGAACACTTGCTTTCGCATATCTGTGGATTTTAAAAATACGCAAAATAGGTAGAAATAATGCTTTGAATCTAGAAGTTTTTTTTCCTGGGGGGGAAGGGGGAAGAAAAATAGTTAACGGGGGGCGGCTAAAAACAAGGAAACTGCAATAAGAATATTAGTTGTTTTTTGCAGCACTTTTAAATTTTCTACGTCTGATTTGACTGGAAAGAATGCTACATTAGCTATTTTACAGTTCCTCCGCAAGGCTAAAATGTTGCTATATTTTCCTAAAAGTAATTGAAATGCCCCAGTTAATTTTAATACCTTTTTGAATTACAAGGCTTTCATAATGATTGAGAGGTAGGCACAACAAAAATTGTGTGATTGCATTCAGTTTGGGATTGGAATTACTCTTTGAATGAAGTAATATTTGTAGTCCAACATAACACAGAACCTGAACTTACCTGTTAACGGGACTGAGATTTCTGTGGTGAATATTTATAAAAATCAGCATGTCGCTGACATTTGTCCCTTACAGATGAAGCAGGGAACATATTTGAGCTTGCAATCACAGTTCAAAGCTTATCATTCCCTTTCATTATCACCCCTTACACCCACCCATTAGCTCCGAATTATCGCCCTGAAATATGCTTTAGAGCAATCAACCGCCGATGAATCAGACTTCTGAAATATTCCCCATTTAAATTCAGATTGCATTTTTAATATATTCCCTTTCAGTGGTTGTGCCACACATTTCCCCCGGCTGATTTGCATAATGCTTTTTGTGAATAAACATCCGACGTCTAAAAAAGATCAATCAAAGTTTGACTCAAAGCCAAGCACCAGATAAAGGTGGTCGGGAATGACGAGGTCATGAGTGAAACAGCTAGTCGGGCCAAATTATTCAACTGCTGAGGGCAAACAACCCAGTTAGTTAGAGTAAATCAGCCTGATAGTGAAGGCCATCTATCCGTCTTCTGGGATGAAATCTCCCAGATACTGGAGTGAGGAATCATGTGTGAAGGTGCTCAGTTATTCTGTAGTGTTTCATTGCTGTCTCTGTCATTACCATGCAAGATGAACTGTGAATGGACTGGGCTTTTCATTCTGGGATCAAGCACAGACACACACACACACACACACACACACACACACACACACACACCCTGCACCTTTTTTTTTATAGTACTCAAAAAATTTCCATTAATTAGATCCTATGAAAAGGACACACACAGCTAAAGTCAGGGAGGGCAAGTTAATGCAGAGCACAGGAAATGTGTGAAGCAGTATGAAATATTGCGTATAAATAATACAGCGATCACTCACCATAAACCCTGTAGTTTCTGGTATTACGCAGACAGAGTCTTATACAGTGTGGGACAAGTTCATACACAGTCCACTGAGTGGTTGACATTCACAGAGCTGAATACCAGCACGCCAATACAGACCCCATTTCTGGATGGAAACAATAAAAAGAAACAACAAACCTTTTCAATGGGCAGCTACAGCGTTGCCTTTTCATGCAACATCCGTATGCAAATGAACAGTGCATATTGCTAGCAGGACCCTAAGCATTCTGGGAGACAGCATCAGTCTCCTTGGATGCACTGGTCATGCTTTAAAAAAGGTCATGTGACTCCAAGGTAGCACAGATTTGTGCAGGCATGGCCACATGGTATACATACTTTTAATTTGGAAAGGGTGCAATTAATGTAGAGTTTACTTTTCAGATATAGGATATTTACTGTTCAAATCCTGCATACAATTAAGTATTTTTAGCTGTGTACTTCTCAACGACACTACGGAAAGGGAAGATATGATTCAGAGCACACACAGGCGGATAACGACTGTTTGTTTAAAGTTTCCTTATTGCTTTCCACACTGGCATATTTTCCATTGAGGCTATTTCTGCCGCCTGACAGAGCAATTGCAGTCTGTTTAGTAAGCCTGTAAACAGCACGTATTTACCGTCGAGTTCTCTCATACTTTCTACCTCTCACTCATGCTAAATGACTACTTCCGTCTTTGGTGCGGTCGATACCAAAAGAAAAATAGAGCTTCACAAAAACATTAGCTTTATTTGTTATTAATATTTTCTGACTTTTTAGATAAAGATACTTTAGTGACAAAAGAGAAAAACAAGACAAATAAAGAGAGAAACATAGCTAAAAGTGTAATACTTAGTGCCTTAAATGAATTCCGTTCACCGAAGAGTCCATAGTTGAAGACTTATCGAGGGTCTACAGATACCTTCCTTCGTTGTGTGTTAGCGAGACAGTCACGTTCTCGTATCGTAAAATTAAATCCAGACCCATGATTTCATAGGAATGACTATGAATCTTTCCCTCTTGTTCTTGTGTACAGTGTAATTAGGGACGAGGGCGGGGTGGGTGGGTGCAAAGTCACATTCCCTTTTTGATTATGCATATTTATGGTAAGATCAATTAAATATGCCTCCACGGTGCAGAAAAAGAGAGAGCTTGGAGCTGCGTGAGCCTATTTTCTTTTTAATTGGAATTCTGATTTAATCCCACCAGTGCTATTAGCTACCGCTGGTGATCATAGACGGAGACCTAATGGCCCCAGTGCAGAGCTTCTATTTTTCAATTAAAGAGCTACGAAGGAGATATTATTGGAGAAACATTTTAAGCATTAGCGCAGCGGACTGAAAGTCTCGCTTTCGGCCGAGGTAATGGCTCATTTAGGACACCGTTTAGTGACATGCTTCCGAAGGCATTCACGGAATAATACAAAGGCGGCCATCATGGCACGTTGACATCGGCTCTGTTCACAGGGAAGAAAACGAAAGGCGACAAAGGGCAAATGAGTCTGCTTCCTGCAGAGGGGGTTCATGGCAACGCCGGCACCTTCTTGCCAGGCTAGAGGTCAAGGTGTCAGAAGAGCAGTACATTGGCTGTACTGTTTACTGTACTGTATGTAGCCTACGTCGTTTAGCTTCCGCTCCATGCTTACGTTTCTCGGTATTCCAAGCACATCAGTGGGTGCATACAATCAGAGTCCGTGGCTTTGATCCCTGCTTCTGGCTTTGTGGATTTGTGTTTGCATGGATTAATTTTCTATATATGACATAGAAGTCATGTAGATTGGTATCTTCATATTGCCCTAAGGGTATGGCGGCGTGTGCCTCTCCTACCATGGACTGTCAGGCAGATGTTTGTGCTCCATAGGGGACTTCCTTGTGTCCTGTGTTTCCTGGGATGAAGTCCAGGCTCACCATGACACTCTACTGGATCGTAGTTATGAAAAATGAGTGGCTTGATGGAGGAGTATCGACATCTTTGTGAAGAGGAACTCCATAATGGAAACAATACCCTAGACCAAAGCCTTCTCTGATTTGTCAACAATGCATGCTATGCGGTTTCTTCTAACCAATGATAATTAAAGTTCGTTAGCAGGAAACTGCAGATGTGTGGAGCTGTAGTACCCCGATGGTCCCCATGCAACTGTGATCACCAGTTTTCAGCTTGTTTGAGCAGACTTTTGAGCAACTGCTGAATGTCTGTGCAAAAGTTTTCCAGCGTCCATGATGAATGTACTGTTTGCGAGCATGAAGACCGTAAACAAGGAACACAACATCATCCTTCTGCCAGTCAGCTGAGTATCCATAAGCCTCAAAAGCCTTCGAGAAAACATATTAAAGTCTGTGGCTGAGCCAGGGAATTGTTTGTCACAAAGATGGTGACGCTTACGATAAACAAGTAGCCGCACTTATAAACAAAAACAGAAGGGAGAAAAAAAGACGACATCAACAGTAAACTGGAAACATTTTCAGTTTTTATCTAAAATTAACATTTCAGTCATGCCCGTACTCGAATGGAACACGTGCAATATTATTTTTCTTTGTTCCATATAAATGGCAGTCATCATTGCTTTCAGAGATAAATTGCACTTTTAAATTCAAATGAAGGAGTTCACATTGTAATTGATTTTTCAGGGATTGCTGGAATGGATGTTCGTGTTCAGATGCAGAGCTTTTTGAAGATCTTATAGTATGATTACACTCTTTGTAGCGTTTGTCATTATCGCACATGTGCAAAACAACTGAAAAAGGAAATGATATAAACCATATTTCTTGTTCTTGGGTTAGTAGTTTAGACACATGTAATTGTCCATGTGTTTTTTTAATAAATAAATATACAAATAAATAATACATAAAGGGTAGCATAGTAGCTCAGCAGGTAACACTGTAACCTCACACTTCCCAGGTTGGGGGTTTGAATCTCGGCGCTGTGGGTGTGCCGTTTACACATTACCCCCCGTCGTGTGGGTTTCGTCCTGCAGTTAGGATACTGGGCATCTCTGAATTGCCCTTGGTGTGTGATTGCCTGTGTGAATGTGTTAGTGCAGTTACCCTACGATGGACTGGCATCTTGCCCAGAGTGTACCCCAGCCTTGTGCCCTGTGGTTCCTGGGATAGGCTCCAGGCCCTGCCTTTGTGTCCTTGAGCTGGATGAGATGTTGTAAGATGATGAATGGATGCAAAATGCAGATTATAAAAAGAAATCATCATCATCATCGCACTACATCTCCTGATCAGCAGGTCAGACCCAAAGTCTCTTTCCAAGGCCAGACTCTAGTTCACTATGAGGTAACTGCAGATGTCCCCATGCCCACTGGGAGATGTAGTCCCACCAGCATGACTGCCATGAAACCTTCACCCAGTGGGATCAGCTTGGAGTAGATCCCTTGGGTCACCTCCCGATGAGATGTATCAATTTGAAGGAGTATTGGCTCTATTTCAAGCTCCCCCTGAATCTGAAAAAGAGTGAACCTGGTAACCTGGGGAAAACCTTCATCAAGCCACTTCATGACCTCGTTCCTTTGGCCATCACCCGCAGCCCATGGCCATAGAAGAGGATCTGAGTGTAGAGTGACCAGAAAGCTGAACAGATGTGCCTGTCAATGTCATGTTCCTCGTACAAAAAGAACATGATTACCATGAAAGATAATACAGGAAAAGTAGTCAGAACAATTATGGATGGATTCATCGACAGATAAATGATAATATTAATTATTAACCACAGTTTTGCGAGGTTTTTCTCTGCCTTGTTGCTCCTGTAATTCCTGGATTTCTGGTGGCGCTGTGGAGCTGGACTGAAAGGGCTCATCAGAATCACTGCATCCAGCTCCCGTATCCCATGTAACGTCCATTCATGCCGCCCCCACCAAGAAGCCCAAGGCCCGCGTGGAGGAAGCTGAACCTGCTTAACGAGGCCCGCTATGTCGTTTAGGCAGAGACCCCTTCAGAATATTAAGGAGCCAAGGGTGCCAGAGAAGACTGCCAGGAACAAAAGGGAAATTTATTCAGTGCTCTCGCTGAGCCGAGCAGTTCATCTCAGAAGATTCCCAGGGTAATGGTGACGGAGGAGGTTTTCCCATGGTACATCTGAGAGGGCAGCCTGTTTCATCTTTGTTCTTTCATATCACAATAATTCAATTCCAAAGCATGTAACAGTTTTACAGTATTTAAATAACTGATACATATGGTACATGATCCAGTATGACATGTCAACAATAAATGTGATGATATGGAATATAACAGTAAGATCATTCACAAAATAATGCAATATTTTCTACTAAAATATTTTGTAATATACATGCCAAAAAATATATTAAGGATATGTGCTCATATCTTTTATTTGAATGCACATCTAGAAATTAATGAGGAAAAACATCCGTTTAAAACTAAAACGTCATCAGCCATCTGAAATATTCCAGTTATTTGTTTTTCTCAGGGTGATTTTGTACTTTTTATAACAGCTTTCCTGGTTAAGGAGGCAGATGGTAAAACTTTCTCTGAAAAAGAGATCTTATTAACAAAGCTCTATTTTGACATTTCCCATAGTTCAGAAGGAAAGGAAGGGAAAAGGGTGTTTTCGTAACAAAAGCCTTTGAAATCAGAATGAGCAATTAGTCTCCTGACCGTGGTGGAAATTTTAGCGTACATTCACACAAACAGATGGGAACACTTATTATGAAGGCTTGAGGACAGCAAGGGGCATTACTGTGCTAGAAATAGCCATTAAAAAGTTCTGAACAGAGACATAGCTGCCTATGTTACCAACAGAATGAAGGTATAAGGAACCGAGGATTGTAACAAATTGTGACCCTTATGTGTTATTAAAATAACACCGCTTAAGTACTTAGACTTTTATTTTCATTGTTCATTAAAACATGGAGATAAAATGTGGACATCACAGGTGAAAAAGGTACTTTTGTACAGTTTGCAGCATTATTTATTTTTGATAATGTGGCTGATATCCATCCATCCATCCGTCCGTCATACACCTGCTTTACTAATACTGTAATCCACGCACTCTGAAGCCTATCCCATGATGCTTTGGGCCTGAAGCAGGCACTGCCCTGGGTGAGATTCATCTCCATACCTTTTATCTGAAGGGGCCCTGTATCCTATCCCAGGCAGCATGGGGCATGAGGCTGGGGTACACATTAGACGGGAAGCAGAGTGGATATGAAAGATAATTCTCATAATATTTCATCACAGGGAAAAATACAGATTTCATTTAAATTAAACTGACTTTGCTAAATATGGTTAATGTCAGGTTACTTTAAAGACCTTTACAAATTAACACACAGTAATAAAAATTAAACTGCAGACTATTTTGAGTTCCTAGATGATCCTTCCCACATTCACATATTCACAGTCAGAAAAGCTTGGACTTTTTTTTTTTTGCATAAAAATATGGTTCTCGAAGTGCTGAAAAAAAAGAAAAAAAAAAAAAAAACTTTTTGTGATTATGTTTTGGCAGTGGATCTCTGTGAGCACCCAGAGAATATTCCCCTGGCTGTCTCCCTGGGTCACTGCTAATCCGCTCAGACTTCTAATGAAATGAACAAAGCCACTCCTAGGGGAATTGCACAGCACAGGTATTGCAATAATGAAGGCATGCAGAAAATTGTCTCTTTTCCTTCCAGTCACAGTTTCCCCTTATAAGGACTTTTACACCAGATCCTGGAGAATTTTGCTCCATATAAGCTCTAGGAAGTAATGTCAATCTGAGCTTTGGGAGGTCATTTCAAACTGTAATGCTGCAGTTACCTGTCGTATCCTACGCATTGTACAGAGTGCCTAAGCTAGTTGATGCATACTCCGCAGAGTACATTACATCAACGTTGAGGTCAACGTTTCATGCAACGTTCTTGAAAGAACTAAAAAAAAATCTCTTCCATCATAGGGGTTATTCAGATGAGGACTGGAGATATGCATCACAGCTGTGAATACATCACAAATGAAGCCTAGCCAGTGAAAGTTTTGGTGCTCAGCTTCAGTCTTGTCATCTTAGAGTGCTCAGATCTTTCTCTGGTGGAATCCTTGGTGCTCTTAGGCTCTTTCAATGTGGCAGTTGTGAAAATGCTTCAGCTCACTTTAATGTGTTCTTGAAACGTAGGTTAAGGGAAGAAATAAACATCAGAAGACACTGAAATCACCGGCGACCAAACACGTTAAATGAACCCTCTTGAAATTCATATAAAGCTTGGCATTACGTCGCCTCAACATTTTGGCACGCATGTTAATCTCAGGTCATACATGTTGTTCTTTACCACCTTCTGCAGTCACCCTCCCTTTGTCCCGTTGCCTCAGAGTGAACTTTATGGGTGAAAGCTGGTGATTTGAGCTGCTTTCAGCTTTTAAACACAAATGTGTTTTTTAACCTGAGTGGTTTAGCTCAACAGTTACCCTGAGAATTCGGATGGCATCTTAACCTGATTTCGGCACAGATATGCAGAGGATTAACAACAAGCTGCGACACCGTAATTGCGAGGTGCTCTGAAAACATCAGTTGTAGGCAAAAATAGCGTGCTCGCACTATGGCACCGTATAAAAAACAAGGGTTCGACAAAACTCCCTCTCAAATTCCCTGCGACAGGTTAACTCCTGCATCCAAACCTCAGAACCTTGCATTTAATAAAATTCTGCAGAAACTTCCTCTTTAGAGATGCTACAAAGAAGAGTTGACCATTTAGCTTCTGACTGCCCAAGGACGGTTATCAGTCTCTGTTAGATGATGATTTTTAATACAGGCTTGTCACCCATCAATAACCACATTTTTTCAGATACGTTTCTAGAAAATAGAACATTGGGTGCGGAACCCAACATCAGAATGTTACATGTCTCAGAAGTGTCCTGCTGGATCAGCCATTGTAGTAATAATGTCTATGGTCCATCGTTCACTGCTCCCCAAAGCCTCTGAGAGTTCCAAAATGAAACCTGCTCAACACTGAGAAAGCAGCCTCAAACCTCAGCTTGAGGGGAGCTCATAAAGCAGGATTTGCAAATCATTGCAGGGGATAAAATCATTTGGAAAAGTGATTCTGTATCAGCCAACATCTCTTTGAAGCTCACGTTAATTTTCTTCATAATCTGAAATGGGAATGTCAACAATAAACATCATGAATTTATCAAACCTTAGCAACCCCACCCTCGTAGAACATATCAATATAGTGCCTGACAGTTTCTTCTGCTTCAAAAGTATAATATATCAGATAAAAGTGAATATTAAAACTGTCACTACCTCTTTACCTTTAAACGATAGACAACCTACAGAAACACCCAGAACAAAGCCAGCTTGGGTTTAACCATGAAACTAAAAGAATAACAGAATTATTCCAGAAGGGTTCACAAGACTATACACAAGTCTGATGCATCCCGAATGACCAATCGATGCTAGTTATTGGCAGCATTGATTGGTTACTAACCAACCACAGGTTTTGAAGTCTCATTTGGCACCAGCATTGATTTGTCAGTTCAGAATAGTCCCACCCACCACAGGTTTTGAGGCCTTGTTTGTCGCATCACAATCGAATCCACGATGAGCCAAGGGCTCAGGCACACATGGCAGGCAGAATCAGGCATATCCAGCTCACTCATTCATGTCATTCTTAGCTGAACAGACAGCCATTTTTCTGCCCTGCATGCTTGTCAAACAACCCGCAGGCTCCACGCAGCCTTCAAACTGGTCTCCCTGCCTGACGCAATGTCGCACATTTCCAAGCGTGAAATGTGCAGATGTGTTTCTTGGGTGCGTCCAGCTCTGCTTGTTCAAGGCCTTCCTCCGAGGAATTCCATCATACCTGCCTCACTCCTCTTGTGTGTAGGCAAAGCGAGGCCTGGCTTTGGGGGGGGGACTGGCTTTCATGTTAAAGGCTTTTCTGCACGCCGTCCCACCCAAATCAGCTGTGTACGGCGTGCATATTGGCATCAGACCTAATCAGCTATACCCAGGGCCCGTTTAGCATGATACAGGTGCCGTCTCTGCATCTACTCAGACACACAATAATGTGGTTTCACTCCACAGCATGAGGCGATAAGGAGAAGTCTGTATAACATGAGAGAACATGCTAACACTGCACATGACAACCCCCCAATATCTGACGCCATTATGCAAAAAAAAAAAAGAAAAACGTGCTGCATAATGACTAAGCCAAGGAATCAGTAATGTAATGCAGAGGGTGAGGTACTGGACTGGAACGCGTGCAGATATCAGTTTCAAATCCATAGCTGAGCAGTATTATAATGTTAAGTGAGGTAGCTATCTATCAGCAGAGTGAATTGCTTTATACTAATATTACTCCTGAAAACTCCGTTCTGTACAACTTGAGGTAGAAGAGCTTTGTAATGCAATTAAAATGAACCTGTAGGTTTAGTTTAATCTTACTCTATTAAAAATATTTGTAGTCTCCCCATCTTTGAGCTGCATTTAGTCTTATCATAAATACATTGGTGCCTGTAAATGTTAGAAGCAAAGTCTTTTCTTTCCACCCCCCCACCCCCCACCACTACCTCCCAAAGAATATCCAGAAGGGGTTCCTATAGAGAATTCTCCTCCTGCATGGTCCTGCGTATGGAAGAATATTTCACAGCGTTCTGCCCTTCAGAGGAGGCGTTGAAAAGATTCCAGACCCGGCACAAAAAATGCATGGCAGCCATGTTGCCTACATTAACCACGCGCTGATGGGAAGCCCCCATCCACAGTCTGTCATCGTTCCTGTACCTCATCGCTTGCAAGAATAACCACTGAACAACAAAACACCTGCCGTTCAAAGCTCTGCCTCCAAGCTTATTTATATATTTTTATCCCGTCACGGTTTCATTTCAAACAAGGCCTGCGAACAGGTTATCTGTCGAACCATGTCGAGGCTGATAATGGAACCAGAGAACAAAGCACGATGATAAAATCAACACGGCTGAACTGGAGACATGGCGGCTGTTTTCTACGCCCGGCGAGTGCCTCAGATCTTTGCTGCTTCACGGGGCCTTTAATGGGGCCTTTTACAGGCCGAGACACACCTGTGGCTGAGAAGGCGGGGCCCTCAGAGAATGAAAATCCAATGATTACTCCTGTCAGCATAACCAGCTTTCTAATGGGAAGTGATTCCTCCGCGACCAGTCACTATAAACGCTCCAAACTGTCTACGCTGAATAGAAAAGCCACGCAAAAATTAAAAAAAAAAAAAATGCAACAGAAAAACTGGATTTTGTGTTCTTGTGCACATACGGTCAGCAAATGACATCCTGTTCAATTTAACATTCATTCACCCAGCTCCCATAATTGTTTGTCCAGTAAAGAGTCATTATGTCACGGCAACATATATACAATATATGGTATTTATAAAATCATTATAAAAAAGGTTCTATGAATAAAAATCTGAAAGTATTGATAAAAAGACCCTGTGGTTAATAACATCCATGGGAATGTGAGTGTACTTTATTCCCTGTTGAGCTTAGTTTAATTAAAATCTTCTCAGTCAGCTGAGCAGTGTTTCAGCTTTGCTTGACTAGACCTAACGCTCTTTAATCGCATTTAGCATGAGCTGATAAAAAGAAAAAAAAAAATGCTGGAAAATGGTATTATTCTTATTCTTCCTTGAAAGACAAAAGCCTCAAAAGATCCCGCACAGCGTCCTGTAACGAGCCAAAACGCGGCCTCAAAAAGTCAGTGACATGAGAGTTTTCAAACAATCACCACCACGGTGGACAGCATGGCCTCAAAATTCCGGGTCTGTGGACTTGCATAGCATACCTCCCCAGGTCTCTGTATGTGGAGCTTGTGTGTGCATGTTCTTCACATGTTCTGCAGCTTTCCTTCAGTTCCTGCAGTTTCCTCATGTGGTCCAAAGACATGCAGGAGGCCCAGTGTCTAACTTGCCCTTAGTATGCATGCGAGTGCTCTCTGATTAGCTGGCATCCTATCAAGTGTGCACCCCAGCCTTGAGTCCTGTGCTGCCAGGGATTGGCTCCAGGTCCCCAAGACCCTGACTCGGATAAGCAGTCACAAGATGGATGGAAATGTAAAAATAGATGGGCTTCGCATCAAGGTCCTGAGCCAGTGTAGTTTTAAACAAAGCCTACAAATGTATATGTTGATGCAAGTACATAACTAAAGTCTGGGCATTTCTAAATCGACACAGTTCATTTATCATTGACAGTGTTTACTCCGGTGAACTCAGACAGACACTCACTCTCCGTGTGAAATTAACACTGGGAATCTGTCTAAAGAGACTCGGCGTGCAGCTATCAGGTCTGCCGTGAGGTGAAATGGCAGAGCACCTCGAACCAGACCGCGAGGAGGGTAACTGAGGTCAGCAGGTTTTCCTGTCACTAAAAACCGACAAAGGGAAGCTTTTCTGGGATTAGACACCACGGCTGAGTGGCTGAGCACAAACGGCCTGGCTCTGAGAATGGGAAGGTGGGGAGGTACAAACAGCACTGGTGAGATTTGGAGCGGAGCTGGATCAGTCAGCAGATCCTGGCTCTCAATGAACAGATTTGCCCTCAAGCCGGAGATGGACTCCCAGAAACAATCATTTAAGGAGAGACGGCTTGTTTTTCCCACTTTCAGTTGGGTTCACCATCTGATCATGTGCATCCATGTGCCCAAGTTTCCTCCCTACAGATACAGGACACAGTCAGGGTGATGGGTCATTCTCCAGTCAAAATGTCTGGTGCTTTAAGGAACACAAAGTACAAAGACATGCTTGTAGTTTGGAAAATCAATGTAACCCTACTTATGACTAGAGACAAACAAATCCATCAGCATAAATATCCCATATTTCTATTAATGCCCTTAAAATCAAAACTCTCCTCTCCTCACCAGTCATTTAAGCAAACCAAGAACCGGCTCAATGAGTTCCTGGAAACCTGAACCGTAACTGGGCTAAAATGAACCATCCAAATACAGTCAGACCTTTGCTTTACCACGGGGATACACTAAAAATCGACCCCCAACGAGCAGCAGACTGGCCATTAAATCCATTCCTTCCTTTCAAAGCCTGACCTCACAGACGGTGAAAGACAGATTCATGAGAGCAACGTTTCAGTAAAGCTATTAGGAAAACAGCTATGATATTTTAATGGAAAAGGATGGGTGGAAAAAGCTTGCGGCTTTAGTTTAGCCGAGGTCAAGAGAAGCTGAACAACAAAAAAAATCATGATGTCCCAGACCAGCTGGGCAGAGGAAGGATAGATATCAGGCCCCTCATTATCATAAAATATTTAACGACTGATTTTATTTTACAACTGGAGCCCGGCTTCACGATAAGAAAATGGCTTTTATTAAAGTCCCTCTTCATTTTCCTGCCGCTCCTTCTTTCCCTTTGCTGTTTGATTGCTGGCACAGGCAGCCCATTTTTTTTTGCTTATCTGAGCATAGAAATTGAAAGTAACAAGATTAGAAAACAATTCACATACATCCCGACTGTTCAGTCAGTGTTTACGTTTTCCCGGAGAAGGCATTTCAGACCACTGTTGCCATAGAAACTGCCCTCAGCCAATAGATTTCTGTAGTGCTCAAACGTGATACGTTGCTTTTCGAGAGATGAATTGGACTTGGCAGTCAATGTTTTACAGAAACGGGGGGGAGGAATTATTTAGACTCAAAACTCCACAAATTACTACTATGCAGCAGAGTCAAAGGTATTGTATGTTTCTTTAGACTTAAACATTAGATATATGGAATCCAAAAGACAGATCTGATTCTCAACATATATATTTAGCTAAATATTTGATACAAAAACTAATCACGTGTACAACACGGCATGGTCAACCTCGTATAACTTACCCATACGCAACAAACTAGAGATATCTCATTCTCTTTTTCCTTCTCTTTTGTTTGTTTACGAACGCTGATGCATTTCGGAAGTGGTCAGTCCCCAAGATCAGTGCTTTGATACACTGTCAGGATGGCTGGCACACGTAAACACGTGACTTGCACATACACAGACACACGCAGTCACACCGAGTGCTAATGCCCCCCCATCCACCCTCATGCTGTGAACATCTGTTGCCAACTCTGAAAACTGTTATTGTTCCATGTGACGCTACCCATGAGCTGAAACTACCTGTCCGCCTCAATCAGCACAATCATACCTCAGTTTGATGGGCCTTGAGGCAGCTTAAGTCTACTGGGAAACTCTCTCTCTCTCTCTCTCTCTCTCCCTGTACCTCCAACCACCCCAGAAGAATGCTTTTACCAAGATCACCCAGTTCATGTCTCCACAAATCCTAGTTTATTTGCTTGCAGCTGGGCCATGTCCTTCCGCACTCTGGGTGGTAGGGGGAAATACGCTCAGTACTCCTTCTTTACTCCCTTAGTGTATCTACTGCTCTCTCCGTTACTCATCCACTCCTTCAAAGGATGCATGATTTCGATTTCCCACACACAGCCTTCCTACGGTTACAAGGCTGAACTGAAATGGCACCTGAACAAAACTATGGCACATATTTTAATATCCCTTATCTAGCCAGTCTGTTTATTGAATTGAATCAATTCTCTTACAGCAACTTTTTAAGTTTCTTTTTTTTTTTTGTGAACACAGAGGAAGTGCACAGCACCTAGCAGGATAAATAAAACATATCTTCATTTACAAAGGTCACCAAATGGTCTTTCTTTTTAAAGCAACGAGCAGAAACAATGACAGTTATGTTGGCTGAGCTGAAGTCATTAATTAGAACAAGAATCAAGAAAGTCATTAAGAACTCTTCGTTAAAGTGTTTCTCTTAGCCTTCCATACAATTCTGAAACATGCATAGCTATCTGTTAACTTCTGATCATATTTGCAGTTATAGTTAATGGTTGCAGTGTTATTTCGGGGTATTAGACTGCTGGTATTACATGATGGATCGAGAGGTGGCACAGCCCAGATTTAGGCTTGGGGGTTTGAACCCCAGCCCTGCTCTGTCTGTGGTGCTGGCACATTCTCTCCGTGTTTTTTCCAGTTTCCTCCCACAGCCCAAAGACTCGCAACTTGGCACAATGACATCTCTAAATTACCCATGATGCACGATTGCGTGTGAGTGTGTGTGAGAGTTCACTGCGATGAGCTGGCATCGCCTCCAGCGTATTTCGCTGCCTTGTGCCCTGTGCCGTCTGGGACAGGCTCCAGCTCCACCCCCCTCAACCCCAACCAGGACAAGCGATTGGAAGATGGATGGATATTCATTTCCTTTGCTTTCTTTTTTCCCCTCAGTGTAAAACTGTTTTCAAGCAACACAGGCCTCGCTATAAAACGCTTACCCACTAGACAGCAATGACCTCAATTAGGTTAAGTATTGGTCTCTGAAATGAGGTTAAAACCAGAAAAATAAATTATACAATACTCAAGACAGACTTCTTCATGTATGAGTATAAATTACTAAAGCTATGGTAATTTCTGCACTGTGCAAATTTACATCAATAAAACATAAAATTTTAACTAATTCTGTTTCAATAATCCCTCATAGACATCAAAAGGCTCCCTCTACCTTTCTCAGCATTGAAGATTCAAGCGATAACCTCTTTTGATAATAAAAACAAATAAAACCCGTATCGATATAATGAGTTTAAACTCACAACATTAAATGGAGGTTATTTTTGCGAGTTCAGATGATGATAAAATACGTCTTCATTAAACTGACAGTGTTCAGCGACTGAATTGATTTATGTTCAAGCTTCTGCAGGGACACGTATCAGCCAACAGATGGAGACAGAATCATCCTAAGGTTCGTGACAAATTCGTAGTCTGGCGGCAGTGCCAGCAAGAGGATGTGGATTCCACAGACATTCAAATCAAAGCCACAGCTACTGTTAATGGGAATGTCAGTAAAATTAATATCGGATGCAATTACATAATTACCTCATTAAAAGCCAGGTTGTCTATGATCTTTAGAAGAAGCTTAGGACTCTTTTTCTGGTGAGGTAGCACAGAAAACAGGAGATGTTAGACTGCATTGCAAGAAATGGTGGAATGATGTAGACCTTGCTAAGGCAAAACTGGAATCCAACTTTGCATTGATAACATATAGCAACTGTTAAAAAATTACAGGAGGATCATGGGTAATGCTCCTCACAATCAGATTAATATGAGTCCCGACCACTATTACTTTGTTAACCTATTGTCATCCAGGTTCTTAGGTCCATCTTTGAAACATCATCTCTCTCTCTCTCTCTCTCTCTCTCTCTCTCTCTCTCTCTCTCTCTCTCTCTCTCTCTCTCTCTCTCTCTCTCTCT
>JAACJT020000013.1:794510-818152 GCA_009936485.2 Gymnarchus niloticus
CTCTGACACAGGGACTGCACTTAATTTCGTTGTACTCGTTACAATGACAATAAAGATATTCTGATTCTGATTCAGAATGAAGTGCTTTACACAGGAAGACGAGTAGTCCTTGAGTGGAGGCCTGTTCTTTCTCTTTTTTTAATGCATAATGCACGCCCATGCTCCAGAGAACATGAGGAAATGTCCTACATCTCCATAGATGGTCATCTCAGATGCATTGTGTTATTCCTGCTTCTTTTCTCCCTTCCTGGAAAAGCTGTATATTTAACCCTGGCTCCAGTGTGCAGCCTCCAAGGAGCGAGGAGGGCAGATCCAGGCCTAATCTCCCTGCACCTGAGATTTATAATTGTGTCCTTGGGCTCCTTTCATCTTTCCAGTGGACCGGTGATTAAACGCACCAGCGTTGGGGTCTGCTTCCTCTCCTTTCCTGCGCCGGCCGGAGGGAACGGCCTGTTTGTAATTTGGGAAGGGATTTGGAAGCGTGGCAACTGTTCAGTGGGTCGGAACATCCACAGGTTAGCAGTTAATCGCTTAGTTATCCCCGTTACCTTTGAACTACCTTCCCCCCCCCCAGAAAAAAATAAAAAAGTTCTAAGCAGATGGCTGGGAACTAAGCAGGGAATTGATTTAAACTAGATGAACTCCAAAAAAAGGTAGGCTGAACTTGCAAAGGTCGTTTGTTTTTAGTGCTGATCAAACTGTCACTAATACAGATTAAGTCCCTTTAGTCATTCCACACCCATTTCTTTTCCCCTGATTTTACCGTGTATAGGTCGCTGTAAAACCCATTTATAATTCAAAAATGTAATGAGTTTGCATAGACCCAATCTCAGCTTATCCCCAGAAATGGCTCCTTTGTAAAAAAAAAAAAAAAAGGAGCTAATTTACTTAGTTGACCACAATTTTTTATTTGACCTTACTTGCTGTCAAAGGCAAGTTGTATTTTTTGCACGCGAAAGGGCAGCCTCACGCTGTGTTGACACCAGCGTTTCGGTAAATGAAGGGTCTATTTTTTGCTTGCTGCGTGTATATCTCAAATAAGTGCCTGCAGCTATTAGCTGGGTGAATTGTGTTTTCTTTTTAACACTGGTTGCTTAACTATTTGGGCAGAAAAAAAAAAAAAACATACAGTATGCTGCACAATAATCCCAAAGCAGGCCATGTGTCTGTGAAAAGGCCCGCTCTACTGTTCTTCCTGGTTCCTCCCACCACCATCAATGCAACCAATCAGAAGACAGGGAAACAAAGCCGCAAGAATATTCAACAGCCCAAATCATTTTCGGACCGAATCATTAACCTTAAATTTAAATACCAAGCTGTCACAGCTGTACAGAGATGTCAGGGGTGCGCATATTTGAAGTGTCCAGTCTCACACTGAAGGTTAACGAGCATTGTGTTAATGCTGAGAGCAGAGGTAACATCTCTACTGCAGTACATTTGCGAAGTATTTTTAACCTGAATTATTCCTTTAAAAAACCCCGCCTATATAATTGACTAGAAACGTTGCTGTTGATAACAGGGTTTCAAGGTGAAATACTGTCTCAGTTCATAGCACTGCAGTCCTGCATCTCCAGTGCTGTAGATCTCATGCATACCTCTATCTACAGTTTGCATGCCGTTCCTAGTGTTTTGCTGGTTTCCTCTGCTTTTACCAGTTTCCTCCCACAGTCCAAAAAAAAACAGTTGGGTAAATTGGTGTCTCTTAATTGCCTGCTCTGTGCTGCCTGGGACAGGCTCTATCCTTGCCAAAAACAGGTACTGGATAAGTGGCTAGGGAAAATGGATGCTCATATCTCAGGGTACTGCAACACTTTGCTTGCCGTTATAGTACATTGCAGTATTAAAACGATTGTAGTGTGTTTGGCAGAAATGCTACCTTGTTATAGCATTTTTTTCCCATATACATAACTTTTTTTGTGGTCATTTGTAAGCTGTGTAGGCCACACCGTATAGGAAATGTTTGTAAGTAGGAAAATAGTATTACGTTGTCATGTAAGACCTTTCTGAACACCTCAGCTGTCCACTCTGCCCGTCGATCACCCTCTAAGGTCAGTCCTCCCACACCCTCATCAGCCGGTAGTCGCTAATCAAAGCTGCCCGCGGCCTTTGCTGTTCATTGACAAGTCTCCTCTAAATGAACTGATGCCGTTATCGATCTCAGACGTGTCAGCCTTGTGTAGCTCTTTGATATTGACCTGCACCATCGGAGCCTCCTTCCCACTAAGCAGAATACCTAACCTATCACATGGTAGCGTGAAGTCTGACCCAGCTGTTGCAGAATGCCCCACGACATGACATCCTGAATATTTTTTAACGATTTCATTGCACTGTGACCCTAAACAGATCCATATCAGCAGCGGAGTCCGTGGACTCATCTCAGCAAGTCACAGAACACCTACTGCACTCTGCGGAAGCTCCACAGCTTACCTACTGAGGACGTGACTGTTTCATTATTTCTGTTTATGTCTTGTGTACATCCAGATGTGCTCAAAGCCTGTCTCTCGTTAGAGATAAAGACTGTATTAGTGGGTTAGTATTTTGTGATTCAAACTGCATATAAGCATCAACAAACCATGCAGTAAAGAATGAATCTTTCTTCGACTTATCTGCTGGGCTTTACAGATAAAGATGTTCAGGCAGCGAACGTTGAATGGTGGTATCATCACTGCATTGTCACTGGCCGCTGATCCAGGGAAAGACATACGAAACGCTGTGACCTAATAACCAATGAAAATGAGCGGTTCGGAACCATGCTGTAAGCATGCAATGGACACTTGGTCCAAATTCCTGCAGGAAAACTGCATGTGTGCCTTTCCAATAACATCTCTAACATTTTTCACATTAAGGCTTTTGTGCAGCAAATAAGTAACGTAGCGGCAATCTCTGGCTATTCCAATTCCTTATTAACTTTATTTTATCAAATACAAATATATGATCGATGGGCTGCAGTTCCCTTGCATCAATAAAAGCAAAAACACCGTCTATCAGTCAATCTTGTATAATTGTTCAGCTCTCAGAGGGTCAAAGTTAGCCTGGAGGCTAGCAAAAGTATACTTTTAAGGACGATTTCCTTCGGCCTATCTTTGGATGGTGCTAGTGTTAGACTCCCAAGCCTGAACAGAGGCTGTCAGACACGGACTAGCCATAGCTAAACACGACTGATTTCCTGAGCATACGTACGGTCACAAATGGTCGCAGATGAAAGTCCACCAGTTTTTTAATTTGTGAAAAATGAAAGTGACTTTCCCAGCACAGTAAGGTGGGAAAAAAAACCAGGGATGAAAACATTTCATAAAATATTTAGTAAGCAATTGAGCTTGTAAATGATACACATTTATAATGCGGTCCGTGTAGTACGTGCGGATATAGTTTAGACAAAATTTGGGCGGTTAGTCATGGACTGGCTATCAGAGTCAAATGAATTAAAAATTGAGAACCGCTCTGTCAGCTCACGGCTTATTTTCCCTCATTTTGCTTCAAATTAGGCGTTCGTTATTCGCCGGCTTTCCTACAGGTACCCGACGTCATTACGAGCGTGAAGATTAATACAAGGCTGCCAGCAGCGAAAGTAATGAACAACGGTGGATGCCTGCTGTCTTTTGTTTGGATCGAAGTCCCCATATTCCTGCCATCTAAAGCAAACAGGGATAATTAGGGTAATGAGCCACCAGCTGGTGAATAAAAAATGACAGAGGGGGACATTATGACCGTTAATGTCATCTACGACACCTATTTACCATTGACGATGGCGAGAGCTAACTGGATATGGGCCACGCTGTTGGACCTTTGTGGTGAGCTGTGGAAATTGTATAGTTAGGTGCACACTTTGACATAGATACCTACACAAATGACTCACTGGGATTCACCCGAAACAGGCAAATGCTTGGCTTAGTTTGAAGGTCACGTGCACTTTTTCTTAAGGTCACGAGGGTGTCCCATTGTCCTAGGGTCCAATGTACAATACAGTTACACCACATGGTGCTCTGCCTTGGGGGCCTCGTGAAGGAAGATTGCCAACCAGCAAGTATGTCTTCATAAGCTGGTCTCCGGAGGTTTGAAGGCAGTTGAAGGTGCCTCAGTCCAGTGGAAGCAGCGGGAAGCTGGGAGGGAAAATGGGACCTCATAACAGACGCTATCGGGGCTTCAAATGAGCTCCCATGCTGCCGAGAGTCGAGAGCCTTGCTGGGACGACGGTGCCCACCTGGCAGCTGCCGCCCTGAGCAGAATGTTTAAATTACCCATGATCTCTATCGGCAGACAACTGGGCCTTGCAAACACCAGCCCGCCCCCCCCCCCTCCAGGCCCTGTTCAGACTGCGAGCTTTTTCTGGATGAGGGCAGAGGAGGAAGGACAGTGGGTTTCCTTGGTGACCAGAGAATGAGGCACTGACTGTCTCCTCCAAGCCTGGCCAATGAAGCTCAGCAAGCTACCGCTGGCCTGCTTGCAGACGACACAGGGGACGGAGATGCCTAATCGCCCTCCTATTACACACACACACACGGTACCAGTTACTCGTAGTGATGTGACAGGCAGCAGTCAAGCATGGCAAAATCTTTTTAATTGGCGCTGACTTATGACTCACTCGGTCATGTGCGGTGGAGATGGGGCCTGCGGGAGCACTGGACCCCCCTCCCTGCTGTGTGGGCGAATCCAGCATCAGGGTCAAAGATCTCCTGGAAAAGCCTCGCTGCTACGACTCTGTAACTCAGGGTGAAAAGTTCTTCCAAGCAAGATTTAGTCTGCGACTCCTCTTGTGAGCAGGAACCAAAGACACACTTTGAAAACAGAAAAGCCCAAACAGTCTTGCCAACGCTCCGTGAGTGGGTTTCAGTGTACCTTATAATGTTTACATACACTCATACTCCATGCGGCACCTCTATAAACCTACGATGCCAAGTCATTTTCCCACATTAAGTCTTCAATGTGTGATAGCTCGATATTATCTGACTAAGCTAGAAGGCTCGTCTCGGTGGTACGTTCTTTCAGTGTGTAACAGTCTCACCGGACACACCTCCGGGGTCGGGGGTTCGAATCCCTCCCTTGCTCCACATGTTCTCCCTGTGTCGTATGCATGTTCTCTAGGGTGTGCTGGGCTTTCTTTGAGAGGTTGCAGATTCACTATAACTCCATTTGGGATGAGTGCTTGTAAGAGGCAAAATAAGTGACGCTTACAAGAAATCAAAACATGTCAATCAGGATCTCTTCCTGACCCCTTTGGGAGACAATAACATGGTTGATATATAGATTTCTTCTAAGTGTTCTTGAGGACAACGAATCTGGAAATAACAAGATGTCAGGATTATGATGACACTATAAAGATTAAGACATAAAGATGAATATTATTTGCCATTTTGCCATATATTTCTTTGGAAACCTGTAGGGGGTGATGCATCTGGAGGTTTGGAATGGCTTGTGTGAATTGTTTTCTTGCACTGCTACACTAAGGCATGATAAGTATTTAACTATCTTAAGGGTCAGGATAAGAAAGTTCTCACAGGCTCACAAAAATTGATAACCAAGCAGAGACCTTGAGAATATGCCTCCCGTTTTCACTCTCGTAATTATATCTGGAGCACAAGATACCCACTAATTGATCTCTCTCTTGGAAATGAGTGAACGTAATTGGCCCAGGTCTGTATTGGTCTCAGAAATGGGTCTAAATGTGTAGACCAACCTAAATGAGCTTACTCCCTTTCCTCTACAGGAACCCTTGAGAGATGCGATTAGCATTTTGTCTGCGCATGTATTGGCTTCCACAGCACTGCAGATAAAACAGCTTGCAGTTTACCATTAATTACCAGATGCCCTTCCACGGCTGGACCAGGAGAGACGGGCACATCGCAGAAGATGCTGGGTCCTGATAAAGGACCTATGTGGCAGTTCTTGCACCTGTCAGCAGGTGTCACTTTGAAATAACCTAAAGGCTTTTACCCTCCCTGGGTTCAAGCTGAGGTGAGCCCCGCTGTTCCTTTTCGACACTGCACATGACATGACCACCAAAGAAATCTTCTGGCTTTTTTAAACACAGATACGAGCCCACTCCAAAAATACTCCAGTTCAAAATGCAAACGGCAAGCAGTTAAAGTGAATATTTCAGCCTGCTAATCATTTCTTTACATCAAAGCGACAGGAAATGAGGATTAAACAGAGTGCTGAGAATGTTAAAACCAAGACCGAGACCAGACATTGGGAGCAGGAACCTTGAAGCTGCCCTAGAGGGCTCGGGAGCTGCACGTGTGCCATCCCCTGGTGTTCCGAGATCAAAGTACCTCGACGACGACTTCAGCTGGACAGCTGGGCAGCGTCTGGCCGCGCACCTCGAGTCCCCGCCTGTCACGCTTGACGAGCCCCCGGGATCTCCCAGCACACCTGCCACGGGTGATCGCCAGAGCTCGCTCTGCCAGCCAATCACACCTTGGCGAGGTTTACTTCATTAGCCCTCTCTGTAAACACACACACGCGCATCCAAAGTAACACGGAATACTGCATCCACAAGAGACAAAAATAAAATGAAATGGAAATAAAATACAAAAATTTTATTTTATTTTATTCTATTTAAAAAGTTTTTAATGAGAAAAACAATACGCTTTCAATAACTGGGTTTTAAGAATTGTTTCTTCTGTTTGTGAAAGACACTTTTTACCACGAAGGATTGTAGAATCCCTGGAGAAATGAAAGCTGGAACAGAACTTTCCAGAACATCTTCCATGATGTTCCGTTTCCACAACCTTCATTTTATAACCACTATTGTGCAGACCAACTGAGATGCCTGCTAAATCTGTACCTCTTCATTCCTTCCCAGAGCTCACCATTTTGTGGGAGCCAGTAAAGCTAGTATGTAGATATGCAAAAATTCTCAAACTACAGCATGTTTATTGCTTTCCTCTGGTATTTTTCCACCCCGCCTCTGAAATTTGCCACTTTTTTTTATCATGGAAAAGCATGTAAACCCAGTCTGGAATGTACAGGAACACTTTTCCTTTGTCACTAATGAATGTCAACATCTCGTTATCCCATCGTCCTCCTTTGCCCGAAACCTTAAACCATCGAACACCTGTTCCTTTGTATGGGCTCTTTAGAGGAGCTTCAGAGGCATGCCAGTGCACCCCCCCCTCCACTTTTTGTGCAGGCTGAAGTAGAAAAGCGCCTCCCCCCCCCCCCCCACTTTTTGAAAGGCAGCCTTTGTGGGATCGGCCGCACTCACTCACCGCAGCTTTGGCCCACTTTTCATGAGAAGATATTTGAAATGTAACTGGGCCCTATTCACTAGAGGCCAGATCTGCATGCACCGAGGCCCAACGACAGTGGGCATTAGGCTGCCCGGGGAATGCGGAGAATCTCAGCCTTGGGGGGGGGAGCAGAAACAGCTGGAACGAATCATCTATGGGCCCACTGTTGGCTACTTTTTATGTGGCTGTGTATTTGTGGACACTTCATGAAACCTTAGCAAAGGCTTGTCGTTTTGAGGCGGGGTACAACTTTCAGAGTACGGTTACCTGTTTACAGCCCTTGCTTTGCATTGCTGGTCTGAAGAGGAAAGCGGCAATGATGTACATTTTCTAGTCGACAGGAAGTAAAAGTGTGCTCTTTTCCTTTTGAAATGACTCCTCTACTCCAGGCGGTAGCCGAAACTCTGATGCTGCATTTTCAAATTCTATTTACTCAGGAAGGAGTCTTTCCAGGAAGCCACCGGCAGCTTGTAGGAACATTTCATTGCAGTTTCTCTATCTCTCACACGTCACGGTGACAGCTTTTCCTACCTCCCACACCCAAATGAGTATTTTCTTCACAGGCGACAATGCCTACCAAAGACTTGACTCTCTGTCTCTTTGAATTTTGCCCTTCCGTCTTAGGCACCCTGTGGCCACTGTAACACTGTCTGGCTGCTCCGAATATTCCATTACTCAGCCAGCCGCCTTGATCAATCCTTGATTTTGTACAATTGCACTGATGATACTCTTTAGCTCCCTCCGAAGGATGTCCACCACCACCTGATCTACAGATATATTACCCTGAGCCTCCCAACCACCCCTTGTCCCATAAACCCCACAAAAATATTACCTTTGTTCAAGCCCACTACTAGACACTGACTATTCAGTTTTTCTTAATCTGTTCCTCTTTAGAGCATTTTCTTTTTCACTACTTTCGCCCCAACGGTAGAAAAAAGCGTTGAGTACCAGAAATGCTACAGATTGTAATGCTACTAACAATAAACAAGCGGCAAGACCCCTCTGTGAACATCAATAACGTTTCATGCAGTTCAAAGAGACATTCTTCTATAAAAATGCATGAGCTAACCTGGATCCTTGACGTAGTTGTGTTCTCCTTACCTAATACTGCTTGTGTACCGAAATTGCTGACAGTGTTAGTAATTTTGTAGGATGCTCTTGGAAATCTGTCCTCTGTTACCTAGTTTGCCTCTGCATAACTAGGAATGTCTGTGAAGTCGCTTTATGTGAGCCGTGTTTACATTTTGTTAAGCATCAAGGACAATCAGGCAGATATAGATGTGATTATTCCATGAAATGGAAACTCTTGAAATCGTATACAAACTTTCTTGGAGCAGGTGAGCGCCAAAGATTTCAAGCGGTCGTTTTATTAATTTACATGTTTTCTTTTAATTTTAAATCCAGCTCCTGGTCTCTGATTCGAGGTGTGCCCCGAACACCTCGAGTTTACACAGATGGAGGAGTTCAAGCCCTTATCACCTTCACACCTCAAGCCCTAGCTCTGTAGATGCAGGACAAACAGGCAAACATCCTTGGGTAAACAAACATTCACGGGCACCGGGCTTTCAGGAAACCTAGCCCGTCTGCCTTCCCACTCCCCACCCCGACCACTGCTGGACCCTTTCCCACAGATGTGAGGATTTCGTATAAGGGGGGGATCGCCGTCTGTTCGATTGAAAGCGCCTGTGTGTTTAGGCGCTTGAATGGGAAGACTCAGCGGGTTCCCGCCAGGACGGCCACGCAGGAAACGTGCAAGCACAGTGGAAGTGGGCGACGTTGGAGCGAAACACCGGAGTTTGGTAAATGGAGTCATGGGTCAGCAGTAAAGATTTTAAAATAAACAGGCTTCTGATGTCCAAATGGACTGGCGAACCACATGCTATAAGGCCAACCCAACTTCAGCAGGAAAAAAAACAAAATTAAATAAAATGCTTAAAAAGAAGGCTTTTTATAATATTCTGTTCTGCTCGGACCTCTCAAAGAAGATGTTTGACTTCTAAACATGGAAATGTATTCAAACGCTGGCATCTGCAGTCGCACTTGAAGGGCAAAAGGAAGGGCAAACGTAGTTACTGTTTTCTTAGTGGGATATTCTCGGTTTCACTAAAGCTGTGTTGGCTTTGTAGGCCAAGCAGCGGGGTTTCATCGCGGACGATCGAACGAAACGGTACATGTTTGAATCCGAGAGAACATTAAGTCATACATTAGTGTGAGCGATTACAATGAGAATATTCTAAACGTTTGAACAAAAACATTTACGAGTCGACCTGACCAGCTTCTTATTTTGGTCAACGTATTTGCTTGTTTTAAACATTTATAATAGGAATCCAACATATTCCATGTTTTATTTATTTAGTTATTAAAAGAATCACAAAACTTGGGAGCTTGAATAGGAGCAGAGAATTTATTGAAGACAACTCTGAAATAGACCTGAAATAAAAACAAAACCGTTTTAGTGCGAGTGAGACAAAAAAAAAACAGGTTTCAGAGTCATGGCTGTGGACGTAGGATGGGCACGAGGATCTAACTGGGAATAGTGTGGACAAGTAAAAACAAAATGCAGCTATTCATAGGTCATCTAAATGAGTAACAGGTAACGAAAATACACACTCCATCGAGACGGCCACGCCCCTCTCCCACCCCCTCCCTCCTCATCTCACACTTAAAAGCCAAAATACTGATGATCTGACACATTAACAAATGATCCTGAGGAGTGTGCGTGACATGACCTTTCTAACCATTCTGCTTCATCAGTCTACTTCCTGGTTTGTTTTTGTTTTACTGCGCTAAGGCGCCTTGGCTAACGTGGCTCATTTTTTCCTCTCCTCGGCAGGAAAGGTAGTCTTGCTCACACGTGCGACCGTTTCCAACACTGCTGTCCTGGGCCACGTTAAAACAACACGTGAGGTTAGCCGTAACAAGCTGCGCGGAACACTAAGTGCCCGTTAAAGATTTTACTCCAGCAACACCCGAATTAAAAACACGCCATTATTTATACAAGAGCATTCTTAACTCCCTAGATAACTCCGGCTATTTGTACTGACTTGATGTATTTAGATAATGTAGCTGTTTGCTTCTAAAATGGGTTGTTTTTTTTTTTTTTTCTTCGTCCACATAGAATAAAAATATACTTAACCCTGCTGGTGTTTACAGAGACCACTGACAGGCACATTAAATTACATTAGCTTCCCACTTTAACAGACATTACAGTGTACAGCATTCAGAGATATTAACATACACTAATGTTGCATCCACATAATGTCAAATTTAGCATTTATAATGTAGCGGCACGCAAAACCAAATGCAGAAATTGCTAAATCTTGCCATAGGACCATTTCCAATGAAAAATGTAATGGATGTGACACTTTATGTTATTTTAATGATAATCATTTACGAATAACTTACATTTCTGGACTATTACTCTTGGGAAATCATCATAATATCCACGTACATAAATATACAGCTCGCAAATGTAATTTCAGTAACAACCCCTTAAATCTGACCTTATGTGACAAAAGAGACCATTAAATTATGTTTGACAATTTTAAAGATATTAATAGAAGCACAGGACGAGGCCAAATTAAGCAATCATCAAACATTCCAATTACATCTTTAATTAATAGACAACTTTAATTAAAATATTTTGCATGATTAAAAATCCAATTCAATCCAGAATTCTAATAAACGGCACAGCATAAAATGCAACGGTAACCTTCAAGACAAGAACGCCCCTAACTTCAATTTAGCAACAATGCCGTTTTAATTAATTCCATACTCTGCTTGAGTCCCTCATCAGAAATGTCAGCCACAAATAAATGTCGAGTGTTTTTTTCATCCCCGACGATAGGAGCGTGGCGACAGCGAACCAGTGTCCTCGGAGGAGAACTGAAAATGCTTCAGCAATGATCTCCACACAGATGCTCTGTGAATTCCTCAAAATACCACATTGTTTTACCTGCTTCCATATCATAAACGAAAATGGTCTTTCAGACAAAGGTGAGTTAGAATTAAGGTGGCCGGTCAGTTATTAGTATTCCTACTATCATTAGCTTAATTTCTCACATACGTTATGAAAAATGCTAGGCTGCCATTGAAAATGTTACATATTACTAAAGGTAATACCAATATTGGAAACGTGTGTAATCGGAGGTCTGATAGATAATTTTCCTGGGTATTTAACATGTAGGAAGCACATCAAATTTAGAAAATCAGGGCCTGCTTGTGACGTAAAAGCTTACAAATTTCCTAGGTCTTCATGCAGTCCACATTTAAAAGTTTGTATTAAGCAACGCGGCAAACTATTTCCATCGTCGTCTTCCAACGCCGTATCTAATTGCGCAGTCAATAATTAAGCACGCCGGTTGATTATTGGCCCAAACTATCCAATCAGTAGTGCAGCGTGCGGCTCTTGTCTGATTCCGAAGAGAGAGCCTTCAGTTAACAGTGTATAATTTGGCAGCCTAGGCTGAACTGTCGTTTACATACAAAAGAAAGTATTAATTAGTGGATGGAGCTCTGGGTTGTGGGAACATGTCAACCGTGCCGGTTTTGGCACTCGAGATCTTTGCTTGAGATATTCAATAACATGGGTTTAATTAGGATACAGGTACATTATTTGTTTTGTTCTATATATATAACTGTACTTTCTCTCTGACTCACAGCTGAGCAGCAGGGAATGAAGGGTCTACCGCTCTATTTATTTTTTGACTGAAATAGCCCAAAGTACTAATGCACGTTATGGTAACCCAAAACGAATCCTGACAGTAACCATTCTGTGGGGTGAAGAGTGTGGGTGGGGGGTCCCTATAGACACTGGACCTGTTGCCAGTAAGTGCCGGATTCGTTATTAATGTCAAGCTGTTTTGCTTTCAGATGCCTCTCCTCTCCAGATTGCTCTCCACAGGAGATACCTGTAGCCCCTATTGTTCCTCTTTAGGGCCTTGAAACCATTAGTCATTACCTGTGACTTTCCACGGACACACAATGCAGAGCTGCCAATGCACTCCGACAGCCTCGTAGCCAGGCTCACACGAAAGCTGTTCATTGGAAACGGCGAAAGTCCGACGATTTCACGGGAATCTGCCGCTTACAGGCAGGTGATGTGTGGCCGGAGAACGTTGCCACCTGTAGCAGAGAGACACATGTACATATGCTGGTGTTCGGTTATACAAACATTCATATTCTTAAGACTTCAAGACTTCAGCTATTCATGACAGAAAGCTCGTGCGTCCAACTGACCCAAAAGAGCCGATGATGGGCACGTTGTACTAACATTCATTGTTATTTGAGACCAGTGAAGTGAAGTTTAAGTGAATTCTGGTGGAATCTGTTGAATTTGTCAAATGTTATGAGATTATTGGACTTCTCAACTCAACAGACTAGCTTCCCGTACCATATTGTGCCATGGTACCTGTAACAGGAACCAATTACACTGATTACTACTTGTGAATGAAATTTAATTTCCAGCCCCATTCTTCGTGCCTGCATCTGAAATCAGTTAAACTTATTTATCTCAAATTCAAAATGTTGGTTTATTTCTGAACAGATATTAAGTGACATTAGTTATCATCTATTCTGAAACATGGTTCATACCTCTATTGCAATCTTTATACTGGTTTGTTTCTTCTGCACGTATGAGAATCTATTTGCTGTCAGTTTCATTAGGGCTAGTGTGCCTTAGCATCGTCTGGAACTTCATTGATCGTCTCTCTCCCCATCGTAATTTAAACGTCACACACAGTGTTTTGTTGATTTATTAAAGCTATGAAATCAGACGACCCATGCATTGCAAACGCGCATCCGCCGAATTGGTGGAAACGTAACCAAAGCAAAGCTTCAAAAGCCCTTGTTATAAAAGCATGAATTATTGAACGGTCTAATGTTAATGCATGGTATCTACGTTAATGAAACCTTTAGGAAATATTCTCACCGAATGATCTAAAAGGACAATGAAATGAAGTGTTGCCGTTTAACGACATGAAAGCCCTAATTGTCGTTTCTCTCCTCTCAGATGGCTTAGCTGTGAAAGCATTATGGCAGATATGTGCAGGGCTGTGCCTGAATGTTAATCGGATTGTGAAATTCACTGCTTTGTTTTGCTCGGTTATTTTCCCTGTTGAGCTAGGAGCCTGCCACGCTATTCAAACGTCTTGACGTCTCATCATCTTTTCTGTGGTGATACGCAATTGCATGTTGGAAATAAAACTATATTAGCGGCTATAATTGTTATTAGATGGTTAAAAGTTCATCTGAGCCTATTAGCATGTGAGTTTACAGTACTGTGAGTGGCAATTTGAATATAAATTTTATTAAGGCAGCTCCATACAACATCTGTTGTAATTGTGATGCCCCTGGTGGAAACCGCATACACCTCAGATGAACCAGTATATGCTACAGGCCAATCTTAAATTTAGCACACTTTAATGAATTGTTCTTACTTGATTGTCGCGCATGTTAGGTGTGCTTTTAACTGCTTTGCGGTGCAGGGAAAACCCAAGTGATTCACTGAACGAAAACAGATGGTAGAACAACTCGGAAGACGGAATGGCTCCTCCTCTGGGGATTCCCGGCTCTGAGGCCTGTGGAGGTAGGGAGGCGCCATGACAATGAAAAGCCTTCTTAGTAAACAAACTCGCCGATGTAAAGTCAAGTAGAATCCCTTATCGGAGCATTCTAAATATTTGACACTTCATGACAGCAACAATCGATACAGCACCCTATTAAATAGAGAGATCAATGGTTTTAGGTTCCATGAAAAATGTGTTTTTCTACCGTCATTAAACATAGCGCTACTGCAAGGTGGACTTGATGGTTAAAGATTTCAGGTGACGATGACCCTTACCGCACTGGCATGTGTGCTACTATGATAGTACAATACCGTAATCGAAAAGCTCAAAATAACATGTGAAAGCGAATTTGTGCTGCTGGCCGTCATACCCTGCAATAGGCAGTGAAAGTCAAGACTTCGTATTACTGTCAACATAAATGGCAGAATTCCTCGCTATCCTGACCAGGATATGCAGGTGGAAGATAGATGGTTGGGTGACTAAATGACAGGAATGAAAATGAAGGAGACATGGGGTGGGACATTAAATTCAGACCACAGGGCCCCCCTGGCCCAAGTGCTGAGCCACCAGTAAAAAAGGGGGTTGAGTGACAAGAGAGAAGCCAATTAAATAAGACCGTTCATCACGGTGACAGGCGGCTTTGATCCATCTAGTCCAATCGCACGTTTGACTGCAAATTCCCCAAATGACTAAGGCATAAAACAAGCTTTACAAGCGAGGGACTGAATGAACTTGTTGGCTTTAGATCCAGTTATTGCATGATGCAGAGAATTACAAATGGCCTCACGACGGTCATGTCCATCTTGATGTAGGGTTAAGCCTCGGCAAAACCATGTAAAGAGTGAGCTGTGGGCTCCCGCGTGAACAGCGGCTGTTGAATAAAACCTTGACGTGATGAGCATTCTCACTGGCGGGCACATCATCACAGAAACACACACACACACAAACTTGATTTCAGCCTGCCACGGAAAGACGATGCACACAACGCACAGACATAGTCTGGCTACAACACTTAACACTCTAAGTGTGTCTGCGGCTTCATGGAGCGCTGGCAAATAAAACAGAGCACAGAGCGTTGCAAAACAAACTCAAACCAAACAAATCTCAACAAACAATGACAAACAGAAGGACAGTGGCAGACTAGCAGATATTCAGCAGGATGACATCAGCATCACATCTGTTAAATCATTTTAAGTGACTTTAAAATGAACCAGAGAGACGTTTAAGTTTATTAGAGTGTTTATATCAATTGGCTTTGCTCTTAATGTTGAATAACCCTGCACCCAGAATGTGAGGCTAAGCAAAGGTCTCAAGCACACATTGATATGGCATCCATCTCCACTTTTTCCCAACACTTGTCACTCTGATGCGCAAATAAGTCAGCGAGATAAGAGTGAGGCTCTTCTGCAAGACCTGAAGACCACCGGCGTGCGCAGGTTAGTAAGTATTAGCAAGGAGGGGGGGTGCCAAACGAATGGACAGAGTCTTTGGAATAATCAGCGGCTCTCTGTTCTAGCAGCCTCAGTTTCTCCACCATTTACCACACACAAGGCTGACCCTGTGTATATGACTACCCCAATACAGGCTTTTATAAACCTCCTGACTTTTAGACCCTTCAAAAAAAAAAAAAAAAACAAACAGTAATCCCCCGCAATAGTAAATAAGGAAAGGCGAGGAGACTGGGGATAGAACTGGAGCTGTCAAACCCAGAACTCATTAAAGCAGCTAGTTCACATACGAGCCTCTTATTGTGCGGACAGAGTGTAAAGGATCACCGCTGTGCCAGAATCCCAAATTCCACAGGTTAACTAAAAATTGAGACCCCTTGCAAAAAGCCTCCCCTTATCTGCTTCTGAAATCCACAAGACATGCCAGCAATCCACAATCTCCCTTTGTTTGTGACCACCAAGCTCCGGTGGCAAAATGCCATGTTCCTTTCATTCAGGCCCTCATTATAGGAGGTAATTAATGCCATTCAGGTTCAGTGAGTGCCCTCTTGGGTTGGTTGGGTGGGGGGGGGCAGAGGGACTTGGAATTAGCTACGAAGACAATGAAGGACAGCCCCATTGAACGGTACCTTTGAATTATAAACATGGCCTGGCTCAACATGTCCTTCTTCCCGCTTTGTTCAGATTGGTCCTCTCTTTAAATTCAGCAGGACCGCAATGAAGACATTGCATTACCATGCAGTATTTTTTAGCTAGGAAAAGGATTGGTTTTGTGCTTACAGACAAACAAAGCAACTTTAACGGGATCAGAAAAAAATGGCCATATGAACAGAGAGATAACATTTTATAATGTTATAACTTAATCTTTTGGGACATCCATCCATCCATCCATCCATCCATCTGCCAACTACATATCTAATACAGGATCACATGGAGCGACCTGGAGCTTATCCCAAACAGCACAGGACACAAACCTGGGATACACCCTGGATGGAACAGCTGTCCATCTCAGGTCTTTCAGGACATTTTATTATTATTCCTATTTAGGATATATATGACAAAGAAAGCTATAATGCTACTGTTCGTTACTATTGAAATTCGGTGAACAGTTGCAGCATTGGTTAAAAGCCTTTAATCATTCATTGAAGACTGAAACCAGTTTCACAGGTCAACTGGTCAAAGGAAATGGATAGATGACCCCTCCCCAGTACTAGGCCCAACTGCCTGGCTGGGATACGGGAAAACAAAAAATGCACAGCGCTGCAATAAACAAGGATGAATTCGGATGAGAGGAGAACAACACTTTGTTGATTATGATTTCCCTCCCAGTAATCAGGGAAAACTTTAAGGAGACCAGAAGCATTCCTTTTGATCCTTATTAATGCTCCTCAAGGTTTGCTAGCAGCATGAAGGCAGAGACCATGTTGAGAGGAAGCTCCTTAGACAAGGATGGGTGTCTGGGGTGGGGGGTGTCAGATCGGGACTAGCATAGTCAGGCATGTGAGAGGGGAAAGCCATTTTCTGGCAAAATAGCCACCTCCTGGCTAGGTAAGTGGTTATGCTAACCACTAAACAAGCTGGGAAAATTGCAGTCGATAATTTCTTAGCTACTTTGAAAATACTGTTGGAATGTTGGACAGGTTTTTTTTTTTTTTGCCAAAATCTGTGCTGTGAGCAGCATACAGACGTTTAGGATAAACACCATATATTAAATTACTAGACTTTTACATGAATGAAGCAAAAAGATGAACCAAACATAAAATCCTTGCTACCTAATAGATACCAGATTTAGCGCAGATAGCGAGGTACATGAAAACACGCACGCATTGATGACGACTGGATGCTAGAACTGCAGTGACTAATCTCAAAAACGTGTGTTTACTGATTGCTCAAGAGAGGTACAAATTTGAAAATGAGTGGAGACAGCACATGCTTAAATAATTTAGTTCAAAACAGCTGTATTAAAAGCGGACACAGAATAAGAAACGTACAAGGCGGGCTTGAAAAGCAGTCGGTTTCCACTCATTTAGAATGTCAGAGTAAATAAGAAACACACACATCGGCCATCTTGCCACAGGAGTAGATGGTTTCAAGCCGAGATAATGAGAAAACATGGAGGCAAAAACTGACAGCTACTTGGTAACAAATGATTGCGTATGTCCAAAATCTTCGCTCAGCCTTCTTCCCGCTCTTATTTAACACTAATGGTCCATTTTGATACATTTCTGACCAAACCAAACCTCAAGTAGTTCGTACTTCTCCAGACACAGTTTAGCTGTCTCAAATTAAGAAGCAGGCCCCATTAAAGTGGAACACCAGTGTCGATGAGAGCGTACAGGGGCAGACAATTTGCAAAAGTGCTGGAAGACATTTTAATGAGAAAAAAAAACAACAACAACAACTGCAACATCTGGAAAGCAGGAAATTCTAAGCATGTGGTAACTTGGAAGTCATGCATTTCTTATCTGGAAAAAGAACTCCTTGAAGGCAACAGCTTAATCTTGTCATATTTCCATGTCACCCACATCCGCCTGCTGGCTCAGTGGTGGTCAAACGACACGGGAAATGTGGCAAGCCCACTGCACAAGTTACAAACAGAAATGTCGTATCCTTCACTTCCTGAACAAAGGTTCAGGCAATCTGGGCAAAACCATCCGCTTGGTTCTGAGGCAGAGGAGGCCGGTGCTACAGGTCTGATCTTCGTCTTTCCTGAGGTGACCTCTGGTGATCATTCTGCTGGGCCGTTTACTGCCAATCTCAGCTTCCCTCGATACCCCACTGATCCACACTTACGGAGAAAGCGTGCTGAGCTTCTTACCCGAACTAGCATTGATGATTCCACCTCACGTCTTTGAATTCCTATGTGTTTATGAAAGGACACAGTTCTTCCTGTGAGCATTAGCTTTGGCTGTAATGACTGTGGGTTAGTGAAGGAGGCCAAAAAGTGACCAGAGTGGATTGAACTGATGCCCGGCCTCAGGCTGAACCTTCACAATGGCAGCACTGGAATTTAATAAAGGTCCACCGATTATCTCTCCCTGCAGCCGCAGGTCTAGGAAATGTCAGGTAGGTACTCTCAGAATCTGGCACTGGGTCAGGAGACGCTGCGGTGACTCTACAAGGGCTGGGAGGGCCGATCTGCAGGGAAAAGTCGGTCCGTGTGCTTCCCATTTGGGTTCCACGGAGGGATGCAGGCCACCACAAAAGTGACCCACGGCAGCACTTAAAACGAAAATAGTCCTCGTTCTTTTACCTATTAATTTTACTGCAGCTATAAATGCAACGTGTATAGTCTTTCAAGGTAGTTTTACTGAAAATGAAGTTCCAGCATCTCAATAAAATTTCTTTGTGGTGACCACATCTTAAGTACATTTTAAAATGTAGAAATGTTCCTTTTGCTCAGCATCTTTAGACGGACAGTTATCTAAAAACATTAGTCGATTCTTTAACATTTTTTCAGGGTCCTAGTGCCTTCTGAAGTTCCAATTAAAATTAACTATAAAGCCTTGGTTTAAAAACAAAAAAACATTAATGATCACTTAGAGATAATATCAAAATGTAGCAAATATTTCCAAAGGGAAGTTATTAATCTGGATTGCAACTGGGATGTAAAAGGCAGTAGTAAACAATCACCGTCTTGCCTTAATTAGCTTTAAACTGTGACTTCAATGCTCATCCAAGCACAATAACAGAGTGTTATCATCCTTGCAATGAATCACAAGGAAGTTCAAGAATTTATCAAGGAAACTTCCTTCTCTGTGGTAAATTATAGAATGACCACCTTGATAACAATACGCCTACTCAGTCGTAATAAAAAAGCTGAATTCCAATTTTCTCAAGTATCCTTCCAACAATGGCCATGTACCGTGACGCCTGTGATTTCAGGCCAAATATGAAACTCTCATAATTTTATTTACTGTTGACTATAAATGTTCAACCAATTAACAGAACAAAAGATTTCTATTTCCAGAGAAGTAACCTTAGGGAGGTTATACAGTACGGCTCTACTGCACCACAAGCACTGTTGAGTTAGCAAACATCTTCACGACAGCGGGACTGAACTTTCCATGTCGTTGAGATTTGTGACTCACCGTGGAACTTTTTGGATGGCGTGATACATTTGGCTGGTCATTATAGTAGATTCTTTCCATAGATGGGTGTTCTGAGGCGGTCTGTAGCTCATGTGGTACAGACCAACAGAAGGTAAGTCTCTACGGTTACATGATGACATTGGATAGTCTGATGGCTTCGAGAAGTCTTCATTTTTGATTGCCTTTCTGTTTCAGGGCATTGATTTTTTTTTTTTTTGTGAAATCAAAACATATTCCGCTTGTTTCTGCCATGGACGATACGCACTTGCTTGGTTGACCCTTCGGCACTTGTTTCAAGCTGTGAATCCCTACCCACAAAAACTCATTCTTGAGAGCAGAATCCTGTAGCATCCGGCTTTCCAGAGGCTGATGGGAAAGAGCTATGTGTGATATTGTGTTTTGATAAGAGCCCGAGAACAATTCAGCCAGCTCGACTCAAGGACTGGTGGGACCAACTGCAGAAAACTCTTCCATGTCGGGGAATGGTATTGGACATAATATCTTCCTGGATTAAGCCGTGCCCTGACTACCCTGTCCAGTGCTAAATCTCTTAGGTGTCTTAACTTAGGGCAAGTGTAGAAATTCTGGGAAAAACTGTAGTATCGGCTTCTTTCCTCCATGGAAGAAAATGGGGCTTCTTTCTGGAATGTGATTATTTCTTGTTCCTCCGACAAGGTCTGTTTGAGAGGTAGGAGAGCCCACCATAGAAGCATTTCAGACCAGTGGGGTTCTGGGTTGTTTGCAAACCACAATTCCCAGCCCGCTCCACTGTTTCTCTGTGTGCTTGTCTGAGCCACCCAAAAGGGGACAGACCATTCCTTATTTTTAGATCATGTAAATAACTTCTTCCTCGTGAAAAGAAAAGGCTGTTTATGCACACAGCCGACATTTCGTAGACAATTATACAGGCTAGTGTTTAAAGGGGGCTGTTTTTCGTCCGTTTTATTGCGAGTTGTCTTCTGTCACTTATGGGTTTTGATACAGAGCTTGTTGCTTGGCCATGTAAGGCTTCCTCCCAGAACATCCCACATTATTTAAAGATGGCGGCGGTACGAGACATCGTAAGGCATTATCATTAAATGCAGCTGCAAGGCAGATCCTCCTGCAGTTATTTTACAGTCATTGTCATGAATGAATAGGTCTTAACGTCGGACATTAACGCAAACATGAACGCAGAACTTTGTCACTGACTCAGTCAGGGTTCGTATGTTATTGCATGGTTATTAAATACATCTTGCAGGAACAAGAAGAACACATTATGAAATTGGAAACTAAAGGAAGAATGACTTTTAAAAAGTTAAAATTAAATAAGCACAGCTTGAAGGCTTGTTCCCTTCAGGTAAACAGCATTCTCACAAGGCCTCTTTAGTCGCTGAAAAAAAATATATAATTTCATCAGGTAACACGGATTTGCCTTCAACTGCTAGAACCCATTACGCATTCAAAACACCCCGATGAGACTGGGTAAGATGTAAGAGCGCTGGCATGTTTGACTTTCTAAAAGGCACCGGATTGTGAAGTGCGACGTCGCCGAGACTTCCGGTCGTGCCTCTGAGGCGAGCGGCCGCACGTCTCCGCAGGTTTCATTCCAAACACAGAAAGCAGCCGTTGTGAGGGGCAACAGCAGCAGCAGCAGCAGCAGCAGCAGCCTCGCCGCTTTCCTTTAGTTTACAAAGCCGCAGAGAAGCTATATTCGGATCAAACTGACTAAGTCGTTACGAAGAAATTCGATTGTGGATTCCAGCTGTGTATAATGACATGGGAATTTCCTACCGAGTTCAGCTCGGTCCCGTTGTATTTGAATGACTGATACTTCTCGACACCGCAGCCCAATCCGTGACTTCAACATGAGAATGAATACATATTTTAAAGCGTCTTAAACTGCCTTACTGAAGATGATGTGCGACATTGTCAGGGTTACACGCTCCATTTTACGTAAATGACAAAGAAAGATAAAGACGCAAGAATAAAAAAAAAAATACTGATTTTACACGTCCGCACGCTTAGCCAGCGCATTTGTAAAACGTTTGCACGACGTATTTTGCTTCTAGCTGGAATGATGACATTAGGCTTTAAGGCTGGAGATGATATCAAAAATAATATTTCACGCACAGTAAAGCTGGCATTTTTTTTCACATATTGTAAAGGGTATATCCCTTTCTGTTCATTTGACAAACTGATTGGAAGGTCAATTTAAGAGGCCTTTGATGAATCATTTATAACCAGTAACAAATTTATACTTAAAACTTCCTCTTAGGATGTTCTATTATCGTGCTTTCAAATATGTATATGGAATGGCACTATAAATACACGGAGAGATAACATGAGAAGACATGATTGCTATTTTAAAAGGGAATTATTCCTCCTTTTCTGCCCAGTCCTGAGTGGAACAAAGCTGCCTGTTTCATACCAGCCCCACAATGCAGCCCTTCTATGAATGGCAGCACCAAACAGCAGTGATGTATCCCCCGGTTGGAGAGATGCTGAAATACGCTCTGGTGAGGCAGGAACAAGGTGAAATATTGACTGATCAACACAGCGGGAGACGCAACAGCTCCAGATGCACTGGCCAGGACGACGGCGATCCAGTGACAGTAATATATATGGATTTAGGGTTCTTATACGAATGCTGTGTGTGCCATTTCTAGGCGCAACCTGTATTGATGAAGGGCTAGAATGAAAATTTTTGCCAGCACAACATGGACTTTAATCTGCCCTATATATCACCTATGTGGAGTGTGTAAACAGAGGCCCTCGAGTTTGAGTTTCACGGATGTGCTGCCTCTGACGTCACAGTCCTGTGCCCCGAAGGCCAGTAATGAGTAAATCCCACAGAGGATCGAGTTTAACTTGGTGCATTGTTAAATTTGTTTCCTTAGCAGAGCGGGGGGAAAAAATGCAGGGGAAAGTCATGCTTTTCGTGCTAATGACCGGCTGCTTCGAGAAACTCAACTTTGGAAGCTCTGAAGACCACAATCCCTGCAAGAAACCCTGTTCAGTCCAGGAGCCGCTTCCCTTCACAAGACTGCCTCTTCCTCAGCCTCCTTGGGTTTGAAACGTGACTGCACCAGCATCACTGTGGACTTCTCAGAACTATTTTTCATTTGCATGAACACTCCGGTTGAAGCCTGAACATGAATCGTTCAGAAGATCCATCAGCCCATCCATCCATTTTTAGTAACCACTTGACCCTAAGCATTCAGTTCACTCAATGGTATAAATGTCACTTAAAACAACACTGTTATTACCAGTGCAAGACAATGATAGGCGAGGACATCACTATGCAGAGTGATGTAACTGGGAGAACAGCCTAAGATCAATGTGGAAACAGACACATCCTCCCCAGATTGGTCCTCTGACAGCCATACAAACGACCAGCGCCTGCATCAGCACTTTCTGCAGCCGTCTGTATAATGCATCGCTCTCCGTCATATGTCATAAACAGGGACCCCTCAGATATTTTAAGTCGAACTTGGCTGCGGTCTTCCTCAGCTTGACGGTCTCTGCTCAAAAGAAGGTCTAGTATCCCACTGGCTTGGTTGTAATATTCCTTTGGGGGGGCGGGGTCTCAAGCAGGCACCACTGAGCCAATGAAGAGCAGAAAACAGGACAGAAACCAGTCAGCTGTAGGCTTACAGCAAGGCCTGATACCAGAACACATGTAGGTTAGTGTCTGCTATCTATAACTGCCGTCTGAGTAAATTCAGACTAGTCACATGGTAACCCTAGAGCAGTTTCTCCTGCTCTCACTGTGACGGATCTATGAGTAGAATAAAGTTTGAGATATCAGTTACACAACAAAAGCCTTACATGTCAATGAAGTTCCAAATAACCAAAAGCCATTTTTATTTGTAAAGAATAAGCTACACCTCACGCTAACTCTGCTAACAAAACACATAGGGGACTCTGTGTATGCAATATCCGTTACAGTTAATTCCCTGATTACTATTTATACTCATATGTTTTTTAGGGATGTGCCAGTCAGATATTCAGTGCAGGTTTTGGTCTCAATACTGACCAAAAACCCTGGATTGGTTATTGAAAAAAATCGCAATCTGATACGAAACACGAGCAAACCTCGCTTCGCTTTCCTAAACCAGCATTTTGTCTCGTAATTATTCCTTTGGGGGATTTGAATATTAGTTTCACAACTCAAGCATTTTTTTAGGCGGCTATATTACATATGACATGTTGTTGTTGTTCAGTCACGCAGTCGTGTCCGACTCTTCGTGACTCCATGGACCACAGCACGCCAGGCCGCCCTGTCCTCCCCTGCCTCTCGAAGCCTGCCCAAACTCATGTTCATTG
>JAACJT020000013.1:818252-876899 GCA_009936485.2 Gymnarchus niloticus
CCCCCCACTACAGTCGCTTTGTTCAGCCACACAGACGCGCTCCTTCATCCCTCATGGCCTTGGTGTTGACACTGCATGTCGACACGGTGACCCAGATACACCGCGAATTGCGTTAGAAGTCAGCCGCGGGTCTCAGGGTGTGACGTGGGTAATAGATTAACGGTGTCCGCTGGCATATGAAAGCATACAAAGACTTGCCTTCTGTGTAGTGTGACAGACTCGGTAATACCCTAGACTGGGCCAAACACCCCCAAAACGGGTGCATTTCATACATTACCCTCATATTTCTTTTCACGGTGGCAGATTGGAGCCCGTGTTGTGTTACAGTGTGACAGGCGGCAGTGAAATCCACCTCCCGGCCCTCCGGATGACCACTGTTGCCTTCCACTGTTGCCCAGGATCCATGACCACTAACACTCACCCCTCTACCTGCTGCCACACCTGGGTGGGCTCGTTAACACAAACCAGCTCATTAAAATCCGACTCACTAAACGTGCTGTTCTCACACAGACGTGTTTTTGCATGTGTTTGAGATCATCTGGAGCAGTATTTTTGGTTTTGTACCGAGAGGAAATGTTTGTGTTTGCCTGTGGCTGTAATGAGGAGTTAAAGACTGGTAAGACTGATTTTTACCAACCCTTTGTATGGCTCACTTTTTATACATCAAAGGGTGAAAAAAAAACTCCAGTTTCCATTCCCATCTATATTGCAGCAATTGTGAAATAATTCAATGGAGGAATCGCAACGTGTCGGAACAAAGGAGAACAGGAGGACTGAGCTTCTCAGGGAGATGCTCTCAGAGCGGCGCGGTCCACGCTGAAAGGCCTCCACTCAGGAACCGGAGGCCAGCACCGAAGCTCTCGGAACTCCTCATCTGGAAAACACAGCCGCTTTTCACTGGGCCAGTGGCTACTGGGAGAACAGCCCCCAGAAGACGGGGAGGCTGAATGCCCCGTCCCAACCCCCCAACTACCCTCCTGCACCTCTGGCTCTCCTGCTGGCCTTTTCTCGACATTCCTGGGAAAGTATATATGCTATCTTCTACTCGTTTTTTTTTACAACTGGGAGCGGCACAAAGAGACACACAAGAAAGCGTATAATTAAAGGAATTTGTGTTTGTCTGTAGCCCCCCCCCCCAAAAAAACTGGAGTGTGACCTGTAGAGAATGAGGGAATGAAGAAAAACACCTAAATATAGCAAGTCCTCCTACTGCAAACACCAGAGAAAATGAATTAGTGGATTAGCGCACGCTGTGGAGGGAATAAAACAATTTTAAGCTCCCAAACGTGAGTAAACAATCAGAAACACGGCATGCTACCCGAAGCCGAATTCACTATCATTTTTCAGGTGGGAAGGCGGAATATCACACCATGCAGAAGGAATCTTCATGCATGGTGCAGAAGGTTGACGGTGTCCTAAAATAACACAATAGTCTGGAAATGCAGCATTCGAGTTTTAATTAAAAGACGGAAATTAGCTAGACTGAGCAAGGCGATGACAGATTAACCATCAACCCGACACGTGTCTTCAGGGACGATTTGAGTAGCAAGGGATCTGAAATAATAGGTTTTTGTAAATGATTAAGTCTTATTTTGCCTGATTGATTATATTAATTCCTGATTATATTAATGCCTATTATTCTCTAAGGGCAGATGACTCACTTCGAAGTTTCAGGAACGCAGTTCACAGCGTGGGATGTCTGGCTACCAGGCCCGAAGATGTGAATGGGATGACACTGGAATTAGGATAGTTCATAGACGATCTCTATTCGTGTCCTTGTCACATTCTGTTTGTTAGGTTATTTTTGTTTCGGCATTTGTGAAGCTCTAATCTGCTTCCTTAAGCTGCCAGTGAAGTAAACAAACAAGGACGTCAAACAAAACAAAGAAGGTCAAATGGAAATATTACTAGTCAGCCTTTTGGGAGTAAACACAAAGTGCAGTCGGTTCCTTTTGCTGGTCAAAAAATAATGATAAAAAAATAAAGAGAAGTAGGCGGGTGAATGCTGGGCTTCTCTGAGTGATACATAGTGTATCGCTTCAAAGACATGAAAAAGAAGAAAAGGGCAGAGATCTACTTATATCTTAGCCATACCAAGTAGTCACCAGATAGGTGCTTACAGCCGATATAAACTGTTTGGTCATCCATAGCTGACTTTTTATTAGTTTGGCCTCAAGTTAATATAGCAGCTAGTTTTATGGAAAAAAAAAATAACTTTACATGGATCATTTAGCAGAAATGGTTCTGTTGGGAGTGCCAAATAATTCTGAATTAATTCCAGTGGAAAGTATGCTAAAGAAAAACCATATAGAGACTATTTAAAATACCTTACTGGGGGGGCTCACAGCTGGCTTTTTGGTTGGGGACCTTCTCAAAACATTTATTATTGCAGTAATGCTTGCTTTCTGTATTATTAAAGCATGAGAGCAGAGCGCCAAAGAGCACTGGAATGAACTAATATCATAAAGTTACACCGAAATGGTATCTCTACATTTCCCAATGCTGGTGATCAGGGGTATGGGTCTGTGTTCCCCAAGGCCTCAGATATGAGTCAGTCACTCTAGATAATTAACTCAATATGTGTCTTATGGGTGCTTAGACTAATGCCTGTGGTAAGGCGTAAACACAAACCCAGCAAAGGTAAGGCTGGAGAAGTGCGAGGACAAGGGGAAAGGGATGGGGGCGAGCTTGGGGAAGTCTGAGGTTGCTGCAGACACGTCTGTGGTCCCATACAGAGTCGGGGCCATCGTCTGTGAGATGTGAAAGCTAATGGGCTGTAACACTGGGATGTTTCTTAATAGTGGCTTGGAAATCATAAAATACAAAGGTATTTTGCAAAATTGTGTTTGAATTTAGTTGACTGATGCTCTTTTTCAACCCATGTCACCTCTATGTTTTCTCCCTTCATACTTTCATACTGAATACTTTACTGAAACTATCCCGTTTAGCTTCTTTCCTTGAGTGTACTGTGGGTGAGATTCTCCTGAGCTTTTAGGGCCGCGAGTCTTCGTCCTTAAGCATCACTCTACCTGTTACCGCAAGGCACCATCTGTGGGTCACAACCAATCTGCTTTACACTATAAAAGAACAGTACATTTTGAGGTTGTGCTTAAAATACCAGTCTGTGATGTCTTTGCCGTTGCAGTTGAAATGGGGAAGAACAAATATAACGATGCCTAAAGAAAGCAAGGGTGACCCTTGAGGGAAGGTTCTGGGTTCTTTAGTACCCCAACTCCTGTCACAACACTAATGTCAAGGGTCCTGGTTGCAGGACTATAGTAAAATACATAGCAGGATGTTTACTTTTTGAACTTTGATGTCATGGTATTAAACATCAGCGAGGCTTGATGGTTAAGGCTTCCCCCATGCCATGTGTGATGGAGAAAAGTTGTAAGATTGGAAATCCGGATGTTAACAGTCTCCATAACATTAGTTCTACAGGCTTTTCAGATGAAGATAGCATATAGAAAGAGCTTCACTGGGACTCGACAGGGGCTCTACAGGGGCTCAGTAGGGGTACGACAGGGACTCGACAGGGACGCTACTGGGCTCTACAGGGGCTCAACAGGGGCTCTACAGGGACTCGGCAAGGACTCAACGGGGACTCAGCAGATTCTCTACAGGGGCTCTACTGGGCTCTACAGGGACTCGGCAGGGACTCGACAAGGACTCGACAGGGGCTCTACAGGGAGTCGACAAGGACTCAACAGGGATTTGGCAGGTTCTCTACAGGGACGTGACAGGGGCTCTATAGGGCTCTACAGGGACCCGACAGGGACTTGACAAGGACTCGACACGGACTCAACAGGGATTCGGCAGCTTCTCTACAGGGACTTGACATGGGCTCGACAGGGGCTCTACAGTGACTCGACAGAGGCTGTACAGGGGCTTGACAAGGGCACGAGCTACAATTATGAAGCTGGCACAACAACACTTACTCCAGCATAATTTCAAGCTTATCTGTCATTTGATGCTCAAAGTCCAGACTCTTTTTTCCATCCGCGAATGAGCTATTCAGTCCCTAGGGTTGGGCTCTATTCCTGTACAGAGTAGAGGATGTGTAGTACTTGAAGGAGGATGATGTTATCAGTTTGCCATTTGGCAGTTCAGAGCAAATGTGTAGCCCAGCTGTAAATACCTAAATTGGAAATTCCAGGTTTGCCTCATTTTACAGCAGGAGGTTATCAGTGATTGATGTACCAAGAACTCTGAGATGACCATCATAATTATGGGCATTTGGCAACCTTTCCACAGCAAGACATCTGCTGTGATTCACCATCAATAGCACTAGTCGACATTGCAACTACACCATCGTAACTTACAAGTAAAAATGTTGACATACTATATGGTTTTACCACAAAGTACCCAGCAAACATACGGATTTGCCCTGTAGCACCATTACGTTGTCCAGCCTGGCACGTCTCCATCCCCTGCTCAATCCCAGCAAATTCGACTAGTTCTTCTTGAAAGAAATGGAATATGCAAATATAGTATGTGCATATCTATAATCTCAAATCTGTTGATCCTGGCTTATGGGTGTTTTTTTTTTAACATTGTATTTGTATATTCAAGCGTGTTTGTTTTTACTGTCTGGTTTTGAGTGCATCTGTGAAATGCTGACTCAGCATCACGTGTAGCGGATCCATCTGGAAACACACCCTTTGGAATTAAAATGAGCCCGAGCTTGCTTACGATGCTAATAGCATTTGGATGAACCAAGTGCGAAAATACCATTCTCGAGTCTGGAATTTCCCAGCATGTAAACATTTTAAGCAAACTTAGTAGGCTGTAAATGTGTTATGTGGGCAGTGTTGCTCAATGAGCTGATCGCTGAACTTCTGACTTTCATAAGACACTTTCCAGAAGTGTAAACAGTGGCAATATCACCACAAAGATCTCTGCCGAATACCTCAATCAAGGCTGAGGAGCACGTGAAGCAGCTCATGACCAGAGTTAGCTAGCAAATATTAACTTCCACAAAAACTGTAAGTAACGAAGCAATTTTATTTCAGAGACAGACATCTGTGAAGAAAAAGGAGCTAGCCACAATAAAATGTCTAAATGATATTGGTTCATTGTTATTTTTGAATATTGTTGAATATTTACTGGAAGTATTCTACTTTTTGACTCCATTTCTGCAGTATTTCTTCGGCTCTTTAAAAGTGAACTAGTGTTTTCAAAATGAATAACTTTATTAATTTAGAATCCGAAAGCTTTTTTCTCTCAAAATAATAAATACATTTGATTATAATTCTAGGAAAAATGGGGTAACTATATTTCTCTACAAATAAAATATATTTAGCTCTCAGTTTTTATTCATTGTTTGTCTTTAATATCTCAGTCACGGCCCAACATTCAAAGCTGATGGCAAATATACGTTTGAAAATATGGCAGCACAAACTCACATTATTATGCTTTACAGAAGCAAAAATAATCAGTGTTTCCTGTGTTTCTTCTAATTCCACGTTCCAGTTTGCATCAGAGAACCATTGGCAGCCTGTGGTCACATGATCACCTGCCTATGACTCACCTCACCCACTCTTTCTGTTGGATTAAGATGGCCACCGCCTGGTGCTCCCTTTCGGGGCTGTCTTTCGCATCAGTTTCCATTCATACCCTTCTGGTGTCATGGCAAGCTGGAAGTGAGACCTCTCAAAGAGCCCTCACTGTGGCAGAGCTCGCTGGGGAATCTCCAGGAGGGGCCACAAACTCACAGCTTATTGGATTCCACTCATGGCGCTCGATGCCAAATCACAACTAAGGCTAAGGCTAAGGCTAAAGCTACCTCCAGGGTGGCTAAGTCTGTCTGCATACGCGATGAACTCCACAGTTGCCGGCGACCCCATTAAAAAACCACCCTGCATCAGGCTCCCTGCAGCAGGAGCCACAGGACCAGTTAGCAATTACTCGGTATGATATTTCCAGTTTCAAATGTCAAGCTTCAGCATGTATCAGTCACTCAGTTCTCACCAAATGCTAATATGCCTCCAAAGAACACAAACACAGTGAAGTGCTGACCTTTGAGGTGGCTTAGAGGTAGAAATGCTATGCTGTTAAGTTATCGCCAAAGACCCCTCGGATCTAGAGAAGAATTATTTATGGCAAATTGAGATGTGTTCTGTGCAAGTAGGCTGGTCAGTGCACTAACTTTTCACCATCTGTTTGTGTAGTAATCAACAGAACCCAAGTTTAAAGTGACGCCAAAAAGGCAGCACGCGTCCCAGTGTGGTACGGCAGAAATAATAAATGTACATCATACATACATTCAGAGCAATTTTGCTGTATTATTCTTGCTATTAAAATGTGCAACCACAGACTTGCTGTCAAATGCTATTGACCGTCTACCAACTGACTACCCATCCACTCAGTAACATGTCCATTTCACAGTCTGTAATAAAACAGCTTGAAAAAGAATGACGACTTCAATTTCATTTCACTGGGTACCTTCTGGTCACCTTGAGTGAACGTTCCACCGATGAAAGAACGGGACTGTAAGCCTTGTCAAGCTTTTGTGAATCAATAAATGCTTTTCAACTGCTGTCACTATTTTTATTTTTCCCATTTTTATTCTTTTTCTTTGGACTAAGCATCTGATAATTTAAAATGAATTCGAAAAATAGCTTCAAATTTCCAAGAGGAGAAAGGACTTTTTGGCATAATGTAAACAGAAGAAAAGGTAAGGAGATAAGTGAGAGAATTATTGTAGTAATATAAAAATCTCACACCAGATTGAAAAGCTTCTGTCCTCTGAGGTTCTCTGTTTGAGAGAGCATCTAAATTCCAAGCAACATGTCACCCCTCTACACAAATGTTATCTGGGGGGAGACAGAGTGACTCACTCAGTAATAGCCTTGCACCAGTCAACTTTGCTGCGGTTGCATGTGTGTGTGTGTGTGTGCTGGCTGTCACTTGCAGTGACAGTTGTAACCCCTGTATATATCTTTCCATGTGCTCGTTAATCCTGCCCAGTAAGATAAGAAAAACTGTGACCTTAAGTTGTAGGAGTGGTATAGAAAGCTGCCGATGGATGAACGGATGGATGCATGGGCGATAACGTGCATTTCATGGCAAAATAACTCCTAACATAAACTTGATTGTCGTGCATATCCGTCGTATGTAATACTCATTCCACATTTGCACCGAAATCGAGACCAAGACGCTTTTAACTCAAACCGAGAACTGAAGCTTTGACTAAACAAGTTCCGTTCTTCAACGACAGATTTTTTTTTTTGAACCCGGTAATGGAAAGCAAAACTGAAAAGCGTCACAGAGAGCCAGGACATTACTGGGGACTTCCTGTTATTTCCTCGTTAATTTAAAATGGTCAGGGGCCGAGTTCCGGCCACCTCTTTTCCCTTCGTTTTGCCGAGTGTCCGGCTCAGTGACCCGGAGACCCCCTCGGCGCAGGATCATTACATAAAGTTGGTGTGGAGACACAGCGGAATACATGAATGTTGAGTACAGCATGCTGGAGCAGAACATGCTGGTCTAAGGCAGCCAGTCTAATTATACTTAAGTTAAATTCTGAGAGTTGCTTAGTTTCCATATTCTGAAAGGAAAAAGTTTTTTGCCACAGTTACTTTAGTGAACTGATATGCTTCTTATTCATGGGCGAGATGGGCAATTGCCCAGGGTGACATTGTCACCACGGAACCAAGGGACACACTGCGGCCGTACAGTTTGGCTGTGCCAGCCTCCCCACTTTGTTCTTACCAGTTTATCGTCACGTATGTTTTTCTTTTTCATCCTGGGCTCTTCAGATTGGTTTGGCCAGGGAGCCAATTAACTGAGATCCACCGCTGAATGAAGGAAAGATGATTTTGCTGCCAGTGCACCAATATCACGTAGTCCGAAGCCATTGCTTTCGCTGTCAGTGTGTATCTCCTTCTTCAGCCTTGCCATTAAAATTATTCATGTGAGGGTTAAGTTTAGTTAGGTCATTTATGCAGTTAGGATGATTACGGAAAACGAAAAACATGTTTGTGCTCGTCTTGATTTTGTAATTAAAATGTGACTTGATTTCTATATGCATAGTCTGTTTATATTGTGTACATACTAATTGTGATATACAGTAGAGTACAAAAGTCAGACAGACAACGAAGGATATGCTGAAATCATGCAGATATTGACGTAAAACCGTGCCAAAATGTGTCAGTTTACCTATTTCAAAACATCTTGTTAGAATTTACAGTTACCAACAAAAATACCCATGTACAGTACTGTGCAAAAGTCTTGAGCCACCCTTCATTTCTTCATATGCTTCCAAGGAGCCAGACTTGTATTTTTTTAATACAGTCTTGAGGAATAGCTCTCCAGGCTTCCTGAAGGACTTTCAAAGTTTTTGGCTCTCATTTTCAGTCTAGTCTCTGTACCCGACCAATTTCAGAGGGATGTTTTTTGTTTGTTAAGCCACACAGTGACCCACGTATGAATCATTCAAGCATAACAAAGCCATCTAACTTAAGGCATGAACCAGTGAAGAAACAGGTGCAGATGATTACAGATGATCAGATGACGTTGCAATAAATCACTGTACCTATTGTCCCATTTTCCTAGCAAAATAGAAAGAAACGACGGGAGGCTCAAGACATTTACACAGTACTGTACGTGTGGAGTTCAACAAGGAGTGCGCCTTGTTTGGCTAACCCAGGAGTTCTCAAACTTTTTCAGACCAGGAACCCCTAAGTAGGGAGAAAATCAGTTATGGGCCCACAAGTTCACTAGTTAAATAAGCTGGTGGAGAAAATATTTTTAAAAAAATGGGATGACCGGAGTGTTCTTGAGGAGAGTTTTGAGAACCAAAGCTGTGTTCTTCTAGCTATCCAATCAGATATCAGAAATATTTTGGAGAAGAAATCATTTTTACTTACGATAAGATAAGAGCTTTATTGTCGTTATACTTCAGTACGTCGGAGGGATGCTGACATCACTTCCTGTGCAGCATTTGTATAAACAATGACAACACTAATGGTCAATAGTGAACGCAATTTAAGATAGATTATACAAGAGGTAATTCCTATAAGGTGTGAACAACGTAGAGAGCAGTGTATGTATTAGTCACTATATGCAAAGTGGTCTTACACATGATAAAGTAAATAAAAACATATAGTAAATAGACCGTCTTCGAGGTATCAGTATGTCAGTATGCACAAACAATGCCTGTGTGGGAAATGGTGAGGTAATGTGTGATAAACATCGCAGAATCCAGCTCGGTGTGTAACAGTCCTTAGGGGAGGGTGCTTGGTCTGAGGGGTGGTGGGTAAGAGCCAGAGCTCTAAGGAAGAAGCTTTTTCTCAGTCTGTTAGTCTGGGATCCGATCGCTCTGAACTGCTTTCCAGATGACCTGGCTGGGCTGTATTACTTCTTCTTGTATTATTATTTTTCCTATATTCTAATATTATTATTTTTTTTATTATTTCAGAGCAAATACGCAGTTACTTCCCATATAAGGGGTCTTAAACATTTCTTCAGACTGCCTAAGTCTTCTGCACAGTAGCATAAATATATAAAAGCAAACATGATTTGCCTGTACACACACAAATACTGTAACTGTTTCCAGAAGTTTGTTTATCTGTCTCCATGGTCTTGATAAGACAGATGGAAGGATGTTTATATGCAAAAGCAATGGGTAATGAATTCCAGGATCATTCTCAGTAATTCCAAACTCGTGATTTAGCTCGGGACAGAAGTTTGATCGCTCTAAAAGATGGAGATTATAGAAATCCTGATCTTACCATTAATTCAACCCTCGTTAAGGTCAGTGGAAACAATAAAAAATGCTCCTATATTTACATGGCTCTCTGCTGTGAAAGCCTTGAATGAGACAATAAGTAGAATTTAACTTCTTTTTCTATAAAAAAGCACTGGTTTAAACTCTTATCACCTCCAAGAGAAAAACACTTTGAATTCCTGTATATACCCAGCCATATGAATAATTAATGGTGGACTTTTTCCCTTTTTATGTTGACTATAACAATATCTGCTAAGCAAATAATAAAAAACGGTCTGTTTGTGTTTTACGACTCGATATACTCCACGGCTGAGGGTAGCCTAAGGTTTCACAACCCTGACAAATACGTGTGCCCTCCGCTGTCCGACTCTTCGTGACTCCATGGATCACAGCACGCCAAACCACCCTGTCCTCCACCGCCTCTCGAAACTAAGCATCCTACCAGGCACTAAATTCAAGCCTTTTTTTAATATAAAACAAATACTTTCTAGTATCGCTGTAGCAATGAATTTAAATAATAAAATATGTTTTCTTTGTAATATGCCATGACTTTCTATACCCATCCCACCTTTGCTGTGTATTAATTACTCTTGACCCCATGATAGAGGATTGAATAATAATATACCAAGAGAAGAGTGCATTTTGATATGGTCAGACCAAAGTGAATAAATGAACACATCCATGCATAAATAAATTAATCACAGATGTATCAGGGGCATAGAATGCAATCTGGCATGAAGCTGAATGACAGGAGACCTTCATGTGTGCAAAAGACCCAGAGGATGGGGAGGGCACGGCCCCTCGTTATCACACGCAAACAGGCCTCTGGCTTTGTATATTGCTCGGAGACGTATACATGAAGGATGGTGATAAGTGATCTTTGACCTACAGCCTGATCTTTCTACCCCTCAGCATGGCAGCACATTGAAACACGAGTGTGTGTTTCCACAGAGCAAAATGTGCTAATGTGCACCTTACCTGCAATGTCCAGTCAATTAACGCCAGAAATGGTGGGGGGGGGGGATTATCCATGGTGTTCATGATTTTTCATATTCTCAATTTAATTGGATTCTCAACATCCTCCGCATATTAACAATTTATTTACATCATACATTTCTAAACAAGCAGTCATAAGGCATAAGTCATCACACGTTGCTCTCTGGAACAATGAAATCAGTTCATGATTTTTTAAAATAATTGTTTATCTTCGATTAAGTCAGCGGTTAAAGTTTCTATTGCCCAAACACACAACTGTATAATTTCCATAGATTTAAATGAAGGTAAGAAATATATAACAGCCTACAGCGGTGATTTTCTAAATGCCTTGCAGAGATGACAGAATGTTTACACAAGCCTCCTTTGCTGGCAAATCTGAAGCCATGTATGTGAACAAGTGAGTTTGTGGAACATTATGAATCAGGTCAATAAACACCTTGTTGACTGTCCATACTGTACATCATCAGGTTCAAAGGTGGAGGAATTACCGAGCAAATTTTGGTTATCCACCATACCATTGATCTCTTCTTTCAAAAATCTATTATACTTCCAGTTTTCCCACTACTCTATAAGTATATACAGTCAGACAAAGTAGAGTCCAGGGGTTCCCAGAATAGGGAGTCAAGCCTTGGGGTGGTACTCGCCAACCAGGCTCACTTGAAATGTTTATGTGGAGCCGTTCTTGTGGGCTTGTAACCTGTATGGTGAATGGTGGGGTTCAGGTGCAGTGCCATTGGGTGGGGAAACATGAGAGGGAAGGACTCAGATGGATCGGACCTTGGCCACGGGCCCTTGGCGAAGGACCTCAGGTGAATCCTTTAATGGCGAGTGTGAAGTGGCGAGGCTGGAACTCAGCACCTCCGAATCCAAGGTCATGGTCCTCTCTCCAGATAGAGTAGACCACTCCTTTCAGGTTAGTTGTGAAAGTCTGCTTTTAGGGAAGGAGCCTATATACCTCAGGGTCTTCTTCACGAGTGATGGTCAGACTGACAGGTGGCTCGATTCAGCGGTTGCAGTTTTGATGACGCTGAACAGGTGGTAACTCAAGAGCTAAGTTGCTGGGTGAAGCTTGACGTTTACAGGTCATTCTAAATCCCTGTCATCACCTATGGTCATGAGCTGAGTCTAATGATCGAAAGAACAAGATCAGAAGTACAAGCGGCCAAAGTGAGGTTTCTCCACAGGGTTGGGAGTTAATTGAGTGGTTCAAGCATCTTATAAGGATTTTCACCCAAGGGAGCCGTTCTATCTCTCAGTTGGCTTAGGAACATCTGAGGATCCCCTGGAAGCACTTTAGAATCTGTGGCCCCAGTTAGGGAATTCTGATCTGACTTGCTTGCTGAGTTCCCATGGTGACCCTCAGCAGGAAAAGCAGTGTGAAGAAGATGAAGAAGATCAAAACTGTATAAGAATCATCAATAAAATGAGGGATTGATGACTTTATTCTCATTGTGCATGTTGATTACACACGTGGCAGAGTGTGGGAATTCAAATACAATAATTTCATCAAAATACAGTAGGTCCACAATAGAATACCTAGATAATAGCCAGAGGAAGTAATAGATATTTGAACATAGGCAACCCGAAAACATTTGTTTTCATAAATTACAGTGTGTTAAGTGTCAAACATTCTGAGAAATGAATCAATAAAGAGATCAGCCATTAAAATCAGATGCTGTAGAATACACTAAAATATTCTAAAGCTCTGGTTAAATTGATGACAAAAAGGCCTTGTAATCTAAAATAGATTTCAGATGCACTTAAAGTACCTATTTAAATAATTGACTGAATTTGAATATAAAACAAAATCCAGTGGATTATGCTTATTTTTTATTCCATGAGGCCCTGTTTAGGTTCTTAAACACCTTGACCCCTTCTTAAAGGCACCCTCACCCCAGCTGGTGCTAATGACAATGACACGTCTCGTGAGTTGTGTATGACCTTAACACGGCCTATCTGGGTGCCTGGGGGGGGGGTCGTCAAGCAGGTTCAAGGCCATGACAATAATACTGCATGACCCGGAGAACGTGCCGTGCACACGGACACACGTCCTAATTTATAGACTGCAATTACTGCAATTAGCGGGGGGAGACTCTGAGGGCAATATACAGATGGCACGTGGCCCACCCTGCCTCCCCCAAAACACTATCCGCCCCTTCCCCCCCCCAAAACTGGGGGATTTAAAGATTGCCATGTAACTTGGCAGTGATGAATGGGCTGGGCATTGGATCACCTCCTTGCCCTCTCGGGATCCTCAAAGGATTAAACGGTCTCTGTAGTGCAGATGGTCCATTTAGCCTGACTGGCCATTTACTGCAGACAGAGCGCAGGTCTGTAAGACGTGATGCTCTACGCAGACAGTCCCCATCCGCCCAAGTGGGCTAGAGTGGCCCTTTGGACAATGGGCCCTATCTGTCTAGATCTGATATCCCAGTCTGGCACTGTTCGGGGCTTCTGGCAGTCACCGTGCATTTGATCATGCTATTCTACACATTTACATAAACCATCCTGAGGGTGTCCACACTGCAGGAAAGAAACAAAAAAAAAAAAAACTGTTATTTATTATTGTTATACAGTGCTGTTTACAAAATTTATTCCAGGGCAAAGTCAAACTGATGCTGACTTGTTTTCCCCCTCATTTTATGCTAATTTTGGCAAAATCATAAATACACAACATTACTCTGCATATTTTACAGGGATTCTGTCGTTCTCAGTTTTCTTTCCTTTACAGTGTAAACCAGGCACCCTAATCCATAGAATCATTCGCAAACAGTACAAACTTTAATCCATATTTAAAAAAAAAGAAAACATGAGATAACAGGAAATTAATGAGGAAAGGCTGAATTAAATGCATGGAAATTACCATCCAACACTCAAGCTATGTCTTTACTATTTAAAATAAATTAAATAAAAGAGTCTGCCTTCTCTAAACCACCTGCCCTGTGATCCAGGAATGAGACAGGGAGAGACTGTTTGTTTTCCTTGGCTGGGTACAAGGACAAGTGCTTGTCTAGCTCAGAAAGGCCAGATCTCTGGAGGTCCAGCCCAACGACACAAAGAGCCAAGTCAAGACCAACACAACTGGGCTAATCAGAACTATTTTTAAGATCAAGAGTACAAAAAAATGAAGTAGAAAAAAACGCATAACAGGCTAAACCAGGCTGGGTCTCATTTGGATTTCCCGGTACCGCGGTCCGAATTCCATGAACTCCTGGTGAACTCTGCTGCTCTTTTGCTTTCTCTGTTAACGGGATGGGCACCGTTTCAGACTAGGAGTCCCATAACAGCTGCTTGATACAGGCGGCCACAGCGACTGTTACAAAACAGTCATCATGCTCTGTTTAATTAATACCCTCCCTTTGTGCACCTGGCATGGCAATCAGTTATCCTCACCCCGCTGATAGAGAATCTGGGATTTTTTTTTTTCCTTTTCACCTCAGCAGAATATTAATATGCTCATTTGATGAAAATGAGACCAACCTCAAGAGGGAATAAAGCTTCTATCAACTTAAAGAATATGACACATCAATCACTAGAGTTGAGACTGTGGTTGACCATGAACATAAACAGCGAAAGAACAGATCGCATGGACCGAAAACATGAGTGGCAGCAAAAATATTCTTCATATCAGTGACCAATCATCCATCTGTCTTCCGACCATTTACCCTGGTCCACTTTGCACAAGTATAACAGATCGATGAGATAAAAACAGATTTTTCTACTTACCATACGGACCAGGATATGCTGTTATGCTATGCACATTTATTTGAACCTATGCCACTTCAGTGCTGCGCTTTCCAATTTTTGATGTCTTGTCAGAATATTCTAGATATTAGGCCATCTCACCAGCTGTCTGTCCTACTGACACATGGAATTGGAAGATACACCCAACAGTTTTGTAAAGTTACCAGGGAATATCACCTCCATCTCCACCACAAAGGCAGCCACTAGGTTCACCTGTCAAGTTCAATCAGTTCCAGCCTTACAAATAATATTCATTGCTTTATATAAGGGTATAAATCCCTTATCAGGCTATAGAACATTATAATAAAGCTGTTGAGGTGAAAAACTGCACCAGTAAAGGCAAGCAGCACGTAACTGCTTTCAAAAACTATACAACATTATAAGGAGAATCTCTTTTATTGCATCTCATGTTAAAAACAAATATTTGTCACTCTCATCAAATCAATAGTTTTTAGTGTATAAAAATAGGGTAAAAATGTATGACAGTAATTTTATTTGCTTAATTTTCCAGGCTTCCGACGGCTATATGTGTAAAGTCAATGCAATTGTTGACTGCTAAGGTGATATTAGTTTAATTTATTAATGTCTGCCAGGATAATCTGCGATGATTAAATGCAGAGCTTTGAAAGTACACATGCATGCATAATGATATCTCTAGAGTAAATACTTAAACAAAGGCAAATTCCCACAAATCATTCTCCACAGAAATGAATGGACGTTCGAAACAAAAATCAATGTGTATAAACACTTTACACATTATCACAAAAATGTCCAAAACTTTAGAATACGCAGTCATGGAAAAACCATGTAAATCCATTGTGCTTGTACTTCAGGTAGCTCCTCAAATGCTGCGTGCTTGTGTTGTGTCTGGCTCCCTGTACATCACTATAGACAAAAGCATATGCTAAATTAATGTAAATATAAACTCTAAATAATGAAGACAATGACTTGTTGGTCACAAAGAGCTTCGGGCACAGGTAACCTGCGACACGTAACTGTGGGGCCACTCTGGGTCCATTACCAGCATCCGGAGGTAGGTAACCACCATGAAATCTGGCCACGCTGGTGGCAAATCACATCAACACCGCTGCCGCACCAGTGCCTGAGGCAGGTGGGCCACATCCCGCATCCCAGCAAAAGCACGTTATTCCAGTAACTGTGCCCCGTCACCAGTCGCACACCTGCCCCATTCCCCCCCCCCCCCCCCAACATCCGTGGGCTGCTGCTAGCTACAGCAGAAATGATCACTACGACCACACCGCTGACATGAAACGCCAAGAACATCCAAGGACAGCTGTGAAAGCCTGCTCTTTAAATGGCAATATTAAACGTGCAGATTTTGGCCAAATAATATGCAATTAAAGGCATGGACTGGAACTATTCATCAAACTAAATCAAATTTAACCAGTAATTACATTTGCCTTATTTGCATCAGCACAAACACAGATTTAATCCATATTACTGATGATAAATGATGGTCCATCCATTGAATTTCTAACAAAGAGAACCTGCCCGATTCAGACAAAGGAAACCCAAGCGTATGGAACAGAAGCCAAAGACAGATGGGAAAGACCTTGTCTGGTAAAATGGATTATGTTACGTTTTCATTACTGTGATCAATAAGGGGGATCGTATTATAAAGACAACTTAAGAAGAGGGAGAAAATAGTAATTAAAACATTAAGACAAGAATAGCAGATGAATGTGATAGGAAGCAGTAGATCTTCAGCTTTACAGTTACAATGGACTGTGGCAATCACCTGACTTGCGTGGCGGTCAGGTGATTAAGACTCATTTTGAAAAATATTAAAAATCTTTTTCTCACCCTTCAAAATCAGGCATCTGTGAACATAGATTGATGGGATTTTTCGCTGCAACAGGAAATTTCCAATTTAGAGTTTCTGTTAACTCCATGCCACTAAGTGTGTTTGCATTCCAGCTAATTTTGGCCTTCTTCCAAGTTTGCACATTTAGCAACACACAATTAATGTAACGACTTTCGAGATGCAGGGTTTCCTACTGACAAGTAATATAAAGCTGGAAAAATCAAAATTTAAAATAGCAGGGCAAAACGCCAAAATATTTCACATAAATATGTACTTGGCATCACACACGCTTTTATATAAGGATTAGTTTAAACCTTAAAATAGATTGCTAGACTTCCTCCCTCATCTAATCTTCTTTGGAAAATCTCTGAAAAGCGCTTAATTCAATGTAAGGCGCAAGAAATAAAATGAAAATTTTGCCAAATTGGTCCTGAAACCTCCAAACCACAAAAAGCTGGAAAGTAAAAGGTGACATTTGTGACATATGGTACAACAATTTAGCAGCCTTTAAGCCTTAAGAGTATATGAACCCAGCTGATAAACAGCCAAACGATTCCAGTACACTCGAAAGTTACAATAAAAATATTATTATTATAAATTATAGCAGTGGTTCGAATGGAAATAAAAATTACATCACAACTAAAACAATAACTCGGCAGAAAAAACCAAGAATTGCCACTGCCTCAAATTCATCTTCTCATTTATATTACTTAGATACTTTTGGAAAAAGTCCCTTCTCATGCAGCTCATTAAGGCAAAAACCAATCAATCAATTAGAATTAAAGTGCTTTCAGTTATATGCCGTGTTGACTATATTTGTGCTCTTCCCCTTGGGTTTTTGGAACACACTGGGACATGAAACATTGGCAGTTGAATTTTATTTCCTTTTGTTGTTGCTGTTTATTTGTTTCGAACAAGATTATCTCGTGTTCCCATTCATTTGCACTATGTCGTGATTCTTAAAGCTTATTACTTTTGTGAGAGCGACCTCCATCTTCCTTGATAGGCTGCTATATTTGACGTGGGTGTTGAATGATGTTTCCAAGACAGGCACGGTAATAAATTAGCCTGAGTGAGAAGTGGCAAATTGCTACGTCTCCTGAAGGGTTAGTTGGTCTCTTAGTATGACATGAGATTATTGACAGAAACATTTATCTCCTTCTCCCTAAGGGTGCCACTCTGCTTGTATTAACACTTGGCTCATGATAGAAAAATCTAGTTTTTATTTGTGAGGGGCATTTGTCAAGAAATCCAAAAGAATACGCCTTGAAATGAAGAATACCAAGACCTTGCATCACCTTAGATAGACATGTGACACACAAGTGCTCTTGACTCAATTCTGTTGTAGCTGTGTTTACACCTCGCAGTCCAGTGCTTTAAGGACACGAACTTCTGACCTGGAGGTGAACCTCCTGTCATTTCAATGAGAAAGCGTTTAACCTGAATACCTCTGGGAAAATGAAACAGACGTGAATAGAAGCATTTTTCAAGGTGAAAGTTATGACATTAATAAATATAAGAAAGATGTGGATATTTAAGTTTCAATATTGGAAGCTTGCTCTGTTTCTGTTAATATCTAGCTCTATTAATATATTTCATGTACAATTATCTCAGAGTTCAAAGCCAAAAGCTAATTAAGTGATCCATCCATCCATCCATCCATCCATCCATCCATCCATATTCCATAAGTTCTTATCCTATACAGGGCTGTCGAGAGCCTGAATCCAATCCCAGGAAACATATAGGATATGAGGTCTAAGATTCCCAGAAAGGGATATCAACCCATTCACAGGCAGCCACATACAAATATGACCACCCTCTAGTAGAACAGTTGGTTCCTCCCAGCTGCCACATGGCACACCTATAAAGGTACAAATGAGAAAGTGGGGGTATAGAGGGACAGGTGCATGCTGCCTAGATGCATTTGTGCTGAATGCTCCAGTCTACTTGTCCATCCTGACAAACCAGGTCCACCCCTTCGTGATGACTGTGTCCCCCGATGCCAGAGTTTGGGTCCAGCAGGATAATTCCTTGCCATGCTGGTAGGAGTGTTTGCAAAGTGCACACCCAGCACTAGGGGGCGATCATAATACTTTGGTTCACTGAGACAGACAGACATACAGACAGATAGAAGCAAAAATGGCATCTCTATGCCAGGTATCAACGCAGATGTGGAACTTACATTAAGGTGCATAGCTTAGTAATTAAAGGCCTTCGTTTGAAACTACCAGCAGAAAGTGGCCTTTTCATCTTGTTCGAAGGCAACGCGTGTTGACTGAAGTTATGTGCTTTCATTTAGATTGCACTGTGTTGCATATTCCCCTGTGTCTTGGGAAGTCAGACACAATGTTGCTTTTGTTATTGAATTCAGCAGATCATCGTGTGTTAACTAACCAGAACGAACTAATACTTTGACGTAGCATTTATGAAGCTACACAGAAAGTTTATAAAGGAAAACAGTCAACTTAAAACGCACAGCAGTACTGCCTCCATGTAAAAAGGCGAAAGAAAGGTTATTTGAAAGAAAAATGATTAAGTATTAATGCACATTGCCGCTGGCTCTGAGCGTGTAGTTGGCATGTTCTCCCGGTGTTTGTGGAGGTGTTCTCCAAATACGTTGGTTTCTGCCCACAGCCCAAAAACATGTCTCTAAATTGCCCATAGTATGTGACAGTGTGTCCAGAGTGTCCCCTGCCTCCTACCCCAGGCTTCCTGGAAGAGCCTGAGTGCTCACCACAAACATCTACTGGGTAAGCGGTTAAGAAAGACGCACGGACAGATTAACGCGTTTGCTTATATTTGGGCATTTTCATTCAATGGGAATTGCAACCAGCTGCAACTGAACAAGGGACTGTCAGTTCAGTGCATGTCTGACGACCGGCTGAGAGGCTCCCGCCGCTTTAATACAAAACCGTGTCAGTATGAGTACAGCTGCTCCTGTTCCACCGCGCCGTATGTTTGCGGTGAGAAGTGAAACAGTACCAAGCCATACTAAACTTCTCCATCATATGGTCCCCAATCCCTGCGTGTTAAAACAAAACAAAAAAAAAACAGACTCCCAGGTGTTTTGGATCGTGTCGATGAATGCAGTGAGCTGAGCTGTGCTTTGGCGAGCTACGGTGAGGCGACGGGGACGGAATATTGATTACGGAAGATGTGCTGATTGTGTGTGACACCCTCGACTAAAAATGCTCTATTGATCGGCGGCAACTGCAAGCTGAGAAATCCGAAGCACGTGTAATCAAAACAGTAGCCTGTGATAATTACACGCCGTTTGCTATTACATGCACTCACACACAAAATAGAAATTACTATTTTTTTACCATACAGACTGCGCTGCCTTGTGAACTTCAAAAGCCCTTTTGATTCACTAATATTAATTCGCCCATGAAATATTTTGGTAATAACCATTTGTTGCGCAACTACATCCAAAAATATGATATATATATATATATATGTGTATGTATATATATATATATTTCAGACATGTTAGAGCCTAATGAAACATTTAAACCAAGCCTTTGAACAAGGCCGCTACATATGATGTTTGTTAAAACAATGATCTTCAAGTCAATCTGCCTATGGCACTAAGCTGGCCCTGGTTGTTGCAAGTCCTTTGAAGCATTAAATGTGATAGGCTTTAGTCTTGCTTTAGAATTTCATTCCATTGTCAGAAGTCTTACCAGTTAAGCTTTGGCAGATTTCTTCACACAAACCAGCCGTCCAGACCGCGGAGCTACATGTTTTGACGGGTCGGCGAACACGCCGAGCTCGGCCATCTCCGCCTGGACGTCTCACGCGAAAGCCGACACAAAGCTAATTCATTGGCTTGTTTTCTGCTGTTTGCCGCGTCACTTTTATAAACTTGTACAATAGCTTGTATTTGCATACCAATTGTACTCACCTCATTAATTCCTTGACTTTCATCTAGCAGCAAGATCGATTCATTATCTGCCACCCAGCTTCATCCTTGTCAGTCATCCTCTGGAATCTGCTTCTGGTTTCTTTGGATGGCACGGGCCCATGTGACAGAGCTGGATTACACATTAAAGTACAAAGCGGCCACCACGTCACTTCATCTCGTGGATGTTCTTTCCCCCTCTACGGCTGTCAGCCTCTCCTGACTCCCCTGTCTTTGATGTCCATGATGAAAAGTTCATAACAAAAAATGTCTCAGAAAAAGCTCGCCCCAGCATCGCTCCTGCTCTGGCTGACACATGAAAGGCACATTGAAAGGCCATCATGAAGAACAATGTGGGCTTCGTCTGTGTAGCCTGTTGATGTGGAAAGGCAAGCTGACACAATCGATGCAGCATTTTGGCCAATCGATAGATTGCTCTCTGTGCACGTCAATAATGGACTATTGCCTGGAGGAGAGTCAGATGAAAATGGGAGGGCAGGATGTTCAACAGAAACACCTTCCTGTGGTGCTCGCATATATGAGAAAATAACACATAAAATGCCAAAAGTGACTAAGGCATCACCTTTGGTTTTCCACCTCGTATGATGTCTGCCCATTCAGAGGAGTCAAACAAGTCCTTTGCTTTTGTGAGAAAAGGTTTTAAAAGTACCTCATGGTGTAAAACTTAGGTTCATATGGAGGAATGAAGGTGAGTTTATCTTCCTGGTAAACGGAAAGGTGGAGCAGTGGTTAAACATGAGTTCATGTAGAGGAATGAAGGTGAGTTTATCTTCCTGTTAAACGGAAAGGTGGAGTAGTGGTTTATCTTGAGTAAGTCTATCTTGTGGCTTCAATTTCAGCTCTTGCAGCTACGTCTGCGAAGTTGTACGTTCTACATAGTTATTTGCATTTCTTCAATTTTCCTCCAAATACATGAGTTGATGTCTCCAAATTGCTCATAATTTCCCTTTGGGGATGAATAAAGTATCTTTATATCTATCTAATGCAGGATGTTCCCTGCAATAGAGTAGTGTCCCATTAAAGATGCTCCCAGCTACGTCTCCTGATCTTCTAGGGATTGGCTTCCACATTTTCCATACCACTCTAAAACAGGGTACGGAAAATGGATGCAACGGTTAATTAGAAGACCATCTCCCTCATAGTACTGTGTAAGTTTCATCTTTGCTGAGTTAGCATTGGCCAACACGGGCTTAAATCCGCCACAAATACAATTGCTTTCATCCTGTGTGGGATGCCCCAATTCCACCTCTATGCATTACAAAACAAAGTGCTTCTGTCTCTCTTCAGCTGTCAGCATTGCTCGTCATCTGGCTCGCTTTCTTTCATAGACCGAGACTGCAGTAGCACAATATTTCACAATTCTTTGGCCGATTTTATTCAACCTCTTTAAGGCACGTCTTATTACACAGTCAGGTGCAGAGGTAGAACAGCTCCTGTGGCTAAAGTTTCAAGTTAGTGAATGTCGGTGTGACGCTTTCAAGAAAAAAAAAAACACTCCCACAAATACATTTATAGAAACCAAAAAAATGCAAGGAAATGAAGGGCTTCAGCACATGGCCGACTGTTACATCACAGAGCAGCTGAAAAAACATGGGCCTAAATGTCACTCTGCTGCCTGACTTCACCTCAGCACACGCAGACACCCAGTGGCAGAGGCCTGTAACTCTCACTAGTCCTGCCAAGATCCGCTAATGGGAATTAGCAGCCGCTCAGCTGGCTGGAGGAAAGGCATCTCATCTGACAGCGTTAGCTCAGCCCTCGAAGGCATAAGTTCATGTCACACACACACACACACACACACACACACACACACACAGAATAGAAAACCATGCATCCATCGTGCAAAGGTCCCCCTGCTTCCCGAGCCAGGCCAATCATTATGGACCCTCCTGTTTTTTTTTTTTTAAAAAAAAAAAACACAAGCCAGCTTGCCTAGTTATTCAGTATTGAGCTTGTACAATAATGCACTCCCATGGAAAAAGCCTATTCACAGAGTGCCAAAGCCACAGTGGTAAACATATAAAGAAACAGCGGGAGTTAAGCAAATCTACAGACATAATTCACAAATAGTATTTAGTATTATATAGTGCATTTCAGAAACATCTGCTATAACCTACAATTGTATGGTGCTCCAATTTATATGTTTCATGTCAACAGCAGGCTGTAAATATAAAAAAAGGCACTATATATTAATAAGGTCCCTTCAGATTTTTAGGATGGCAGCTGTATATTACAGGCACTGCAACGACTTGTTAATAATTTAACATTAGAGGCTTCGTAAATAAAGCTTAAATTAGACAAGGCCCCCGACTGTTAATGGATAACTTTAACTGGCCCTTACAGCTTAAGAGTGTACATTTTCTGAAAGCAGATTAAAGTGAGTGCTTTATGCCAGCAGCGGTGTTTAACGCAGGTACAGCTAGTTTAAATGGACGTCGGTAAAAATAAGGGGGAGTATAAAGAAATGTACCAAGAAACAACGCCGTCAGCCCCCCAGAGCCACCGGGAGAGGCAGCGCTGGCTGGCATCGTCACATTCCGTATGATAAACGCATGATCTTATCGGGGTTAATGAAACGCTCGCAGCTCAGTAAATCAAGGAAAACCATCAGCTTTTTTTTTTTTTATGCATTTACTTCCGTGCAAACACTTTCCACGCCGTCTGGGTCTTGCTGTCGTGGATTAGTTTAAGTGCATTTTATATTTAAACAGTTTTCTGGAGTAGCACACGCGTAAAAGATCGAACGATATCGGTGTGTATTATACAGGTCAAGGTTTTTATTATATTTCCATGTCTTTGAACTAATCAGCTCAGTGGGTTGGGTGTTGTTTTAGTGTGTCACCGTCTTCTGTTCTGACCACGGTACACACTCATTTACTGTCATTATTCCCCTTCTGGGAAGGGCGATCAGCTTCAGCTTCAGCCTAGACGGTGTTGGGTGACAGCGCGGTTGCCAGAGTTCGCTCGGGATTTAAAAGCGACCTGACATCGCTGGAAAGTTCAGACGCGCCCGGGGATGTTGACGATCTACCGAAAGGAAGACGAATGAGCGAATCATTTCATACGAGGAAGAATAACTAATGCGTGGCCCACTGAGAACGCAAAATTTTATTTTTAAAAAATATTTTATGAGACATAAATCCTGCAATATGCGACAATCAGCATTCTGATATTTTTTATATCAATTAAACAGTAATCTAGTTAAATTCACCATTTATTCTATGCCGCAAATCAGCTCCCCATCAAACGGGGAAAGTTCCCACTGCTGTCAACGACGTTCTCATTAGGTTCTTAAAAGGTTCAGTTGCAAGGTTATATAATGAACGTTCCCGTAACGTTCTTAAAACGTGGATCGGGAAACTTAACCAAAAAAAAAAAAAAAAGGGGGGGAGCGTTGAAGGAATGTTTTTAAAACGTTAAAACCGCAAAAGCGTTCCTGGCTCGTCCGGGAAAGTGGGCAAAAACGTTCTGACAACCTGAAAACAACGTTTCGAAAAGGTTTTCCGCTAAGATAAAATTGTTAGCTGGGTCGCAGCGGCACCAGCAGCACCCCTGCAGTTGTGCTAAGCACATCTGGCGACCACGGCAGCCAGAAATGTGCTTTCAAGCTGATGATAAAGTTGGCTTGAGAGAGGAGCCCCGCCCACCTCCTGCTCTTTCATTCTAAGGGAGGCTTAAAAACAGCAGGCATCTCAGCAGACATTTAGACACAAGGAATCACTGGAAAAGTCTACTCTATCCCTTCCTGTACACAAATCAAACATTTGGCGGAATCTACTTGCCTTCTTTTCTGTTTTTTTTTTTTTTTTTTGCAAAAGAAGACCGAAGCATGGATTTCATAAATCATAACTATTTGAACGCTCGTACCTCGTATGACTACACGTTTAATTTTTGGAACGACTACCTGGGTCTGTCCACACTGGTCACGAAGAGCAACAAGAACAGCGTGCCGCAGAGTCCCAACTCTATCACGGAGTCGCTGAAGGCCACGCTGGGTCTGGACGATTCCCCGGCTTGTTCGTGCGTGATCGGCGGCATGGCTGAAGGCGGACACCTGGACTGTCGCTGTCCCTCCGTGAGCCCCCCGCCTACCTCCATCCTTGACTTGAAGGAGCGCTTCTCCATATTCAGCCCGTTTCACAACCAAAGCACCGGCGTGCCCCTGCAAGACAGGGAGTCCGGCTTTGGTGGGAGCTTCTCTGGGTTCGACCTCTTCGGCGTGGAGAGGAAGATGCGGAAACCAGCGGCGCGGAATAAGCAGGAGCCGAGAATCTGCGTCTTCTGTAGGAATAACGGAGCGCCGGAGGAGGTCTACGCTTCCCATGTACTGAAGACGCCCGACGGGAGGGTCCTGTGTCCCATTCTCAGGGCTTACACTTGCCCCCTATGCAGTGCCAATGGGGATAATGCCCATACAATAAAATACTGCCCGCTTTCCAAAGATCAGCCGGCTCAACGGCCCCTAAAGGGAGGGAGGGCGGTGGGTGGTAAGAGACTGAAAATATTCTAAAGAAAGCGCTCGATATGTAAGTCGAAATTTAAGAATTGCACTGAAGATATATTTTTTCAGATGACTGTTTTATTGCGGCTTTCCCCGGTCCAAACTGATCCACCCTCGCTATTCACGCATAACTGAGGAAACATACTTTCCAACAAAAAAAGAAAAAAAAAAAAAAAAAAAGAAAAAAAAAATCGATTATGTTTTTTATAGTTAAATGTATATTTTATTTGTATACTTATTTTCTATTAGCGCATCGTTTATTTCTACCCCATAGGGCGCTGTATTTTAGACTATAGATTATCCGCACCTTCATTCATAATCACGTTTTGTGAATAATAATGAATAAATAAATAAATAAATAAATAAACAATAATAATTTTATTAGGGGGAAAGGTGTTTTCTTGCGAGAATCAGTGGAGGGGGTATTAGAGTTACACTTCCCTGTGTAGTTATTGACAGTAAGCCAAGCTTACGTTTCCTGTTGCTTAACATGAGAACCAAAGTTTTGTTTGGCATTAAGAAATCAAGACGAGATAAGGAATGTTTCCAGTCTAACATCTGAGTCTAGAGCTGGATGCCAACCTTATCACTTTCCGTGGTGTTTATTATTATTATTATTATTATTATTTTATCTTAATCATTATTACTGCCCCCCCGCCGCCTTTTCATCCCCTGAACGCCGTGACATCCGATACTCGTTAAGAAGAAGGAGAAAGAACACTTTACACAAAGGCTACTCTGTTGTGTAACTGCGCAGTCGGCCAGGCGTCACACTGAGCAGTCACACTGACAAAATGCAGCAAAATGATACACGTAGGGCAGTCCCTGTGGTTTCGCCGCTAGATGAGGAGCGGGCACAGGTACTCCTGAGGTTCACACTGCATCTCGCTTCTTATGGAGTATCGAGCATGGCGTTCTCCTCTGTCGCCTGTTCTAATCCGCTCCCACATAATAAAATACTGTCACAAGATGGGGAAACCTTACCGTACAGAGGAAGAGTCTAGTCCATAAGACCGGCAGGCTTTTAATGTGAAATGCTACAAATCCTATAGCACGAATGAATGTCATTAAAAAGCTTTTTTTGTTTTTTTTGTTTGTTTTTTTTTTAAGAAAAAAATAAAAACTGTATTATCCCTTTTTGTATTATTTACCAGAATAAATCCAAAAAGATGCAAAATGTGAATGTAAAATAAAGTTGTGACACTTTGAGGACTGCACATTTCTGACAGTGATGTTTACCAAAGGAATACAATTTTAATGAAATAAAAAGTAAAAGATTTGCTGTATTGTACATAGAATGCGTGTAATGTTTATTCAATATTTTAACATTATAATAACTGACTTAAGGAGGGCACTACCTCAACAGAATTTTCAAATAATTACAAATTTGTACTTATATGTAAAATGTCAGCATTTGGAGTTTATAAATGTATAGTGCTACCATTTATAATAAGGGTTTTTAATAGTATTTTTTGGATTTTGTACAACATAATTGTATTTTTCTTTTGTTGCATTCCACATTTGGAAGTCAGTTTCCAATAAGCTCCAAGCATTGTTTGCCAAAAGGCAAGTGTTGTAAATAATATTATCCGTGAGTCATTGAAGTTGTGTTGTTTAATGTCCCGTTGTTTTTGGAGAGTGTGCACCAGGCTAAAGACGATGAACATTTCGCCAGTTGAAACTGAGGTTTTTAATTAAACAAAAAAGAAAGAGTAAAGAAACACTGTTGAATTTTGTTATTTATATTTTGTCACTACCTTCTGTAAAATACGGTGCAGAATAAAGAAATTAATTCACTACAGAAATAAACAACTTATAAGATATTTTAACTCATAACCCTGACCTCGTCTGCTTAATTGACCGCTACTTAGAAAGACAGCTACTCGCATACGACTGTCCTTTCGTCTCCTCGAATGATGTCGCATCCCGGCCACCGTACCTTTTTTTTTTTTTCGACTTGCCGGGGCTCGAGCGCCCATGCTGTCATGCACTGGGGCGGGGTGGGGGGGCGTCCCGATTGTCCTGGCGCTGACGCATCTTGGCGGGCTTTTTCCTGGGACACCTCGGGTCTCGGTCTTGCTCTTGAAATGGGTCGTACTTTTACCGCTTCTCCAAGGCAACTGTCCCAACAGAAACGCTCTGGAAGTCTGTGCTTCTGCACGCTCCCGGAGTCACACTCTGTAAATGATTCAGGTCTCGTCGTACGCACACGTGGTCTTAAAAAATAATAAATAAAAAGCGGTGCGTTTAAGTGACTCCGTCTGTGTGTTCATGTAACTTGTGTGTGCCTGCATGTGCTCCTGCATATAGCTATACACACATCTCCCCAAAGGTACGCCCCCCCCCAGGTCTCCAGCTGAGACCCGGCATTAATTATGTATGAATACTAAGTGCTAGAGGGATGTTCATGCAGTGAGGCCTCAAAGCCTGGTGGGTATGTATCAATTCAAACACACAAGGGCATCTAACAGCTTCACTCCCCTCAGTCCTAACTACCATTAGCCAATGGAGCTAAGGGACTTTCCACAGGCAGCTCAGCCTTCTTAAATAGTAAGATAATGCTCCACGATTCTCTGATGGGACACTGTTATACCACATAGTTGAGAGGTAATGGTAGAGTGTGGGGAGATTGCCCTCTGTGTACAGTTCTCTGCTCTGGCTCCTTTTTGTTCAGATAGGATGACATCATTTACATCCGTTGTTCTGTGGACTGTTTCGCTCCTGTGCCAAATATGAGGGCGAGGCTGCAGTCCACAGCACCCAGGCCTCGGAGCGACGAATGCCACGGCAGAGTGAAGAATTCAACTCACCGAATGCCACCGAGAGCTGGGGCTAAAGCGTTTCCCAAGGTTTGAAACAACAGCAGAGACATACAGACATACATACATACAGCGTGATTTCAGCTATCATATTAGTTAATCATTAATATTCACGTTTGAAAGGTATTTGAATGGCACCAAAGAACTAAAGTTATATAGTTATGATCACATACAGGTCACAGTACTGTTGGGGTTAACTCTAACACTACTGTGTTTTTTGTTTTTTTTTTTTTTTTGTCTGAACCCTTGGGGAGGGAGAAGCCCCGCTAATTATAAGTCAGATGGTGTTTCGGTCCGAATCATCCAGTGTCAATGGGCTCAGCGATATCACCAGTGGTGATCTGTTGGGCACACAATCTGTGAGTGAAAACACGTGCCTACCAGTGTAGCTTTTCCTAATCCCTCTTAATGAATTCCTATCAGTGTAGATGTCTGTGCCTTACAGTGTCACTGTCGGGATGGGCAACACTGTGACAGCAACATAAGTGGGAATTCAGAGCTTAATCAACATTTTTTTAGAGCGATAGGCATGCCAGACATACCCAACAGCACCCAACGTACTATGATACCCAAAAGAGTCATATCTTTGACGTTCAGGAATCAAACAAAACAGACGTTATTTATCATGCCTGCGATGCCATTTCAACTCAGATTTATTCTGAGCCGGATAAATCTTGACAGATATTCTTCTCCGGGATTTATTTTAATGCTTGTGTTTATTAGCACGTCAGGGTGGAGGGGAAGGGGGGCATTAATGGATACTGTTGTGTTGTTGGTGCTCTCACACCACCTTATTATGGCTAGTAATTATGGTACATGCAATTCTGGGAAAAAAAAATTTAAGTGAAAAATGAAAATGCAAGCAAACAGTCCAGGGTGAGATGTTGGAACAGGGTGTATAAGGAGTGTGGAGGTTACAACACATCCAGAAATAAGGATCTGCGTACTAAAAATGACAGCTAGGGAGCTGGCAGAGCTCATCCTGCACTTTGGATGTTACAGCTTGTCTGGCGGATGTACAATACTGTGCAAAAGTCTTAGGCAGGCAATGACGATTACATTTAAACCAGTGTTCATGTTGGTGTAAAACTACGACTTCAGGTTGGTCAAAGTGTGTCAGTTTGCATATTTATAAACATCTCTTCATTTCACCCCAGAATACAGTTTCCATCCAACATACCCATGTACTTAAAGAGATCAACGAGGGGTGCACCTTGTCAGGCTAATTAAGACCTCATAATGTGAATTAGCTAGTTAAGTACACGAGTTAACTAAGCTGGTGGTGAAAATGAAGAAATACATGGAATGGCTGAGGTTCTTTCAAGGAGAAGTTTGGAAACCAAAGTTACGTTGTTCGAGCCGTCCAACCAGATATCGGAAATATTTTAGAGAACAGAGGAAATTATTTTTACTACTTTACTACTATTTTTACTACTACCATTACTCTTTATTCATATATATTCTAATGTTAAATTGTGTTTTTTTGTCTGAGCAAAAATACAATTACTGCTCAGATAAATGGCCTTAAACATTTTCTCAAACTGCCTAAGGCTTTTGCACAGTACTGTACCTTGGGTGACTCATGCAGTGTAAAATTCATCCTGCTGATTATTCCACAGAGTGGTCCAGGTTACGGACCCCCTGCCCGGTGGCATCTGGGACCGTGAGCTGAGAGTCACGAGCCCCCCCCCCAAGGCGTTTTTGTGCAGATTGGCGACGCAGAGGCTTTCTGTGTTGACTAAAGGAGTAGTAGAGGAGCAGGCCAAAAAAAGACCATTTTGTCCCCAGGTTGTTTGGCTGCGGTTGGCTTGGCTATGTGCGGGATCAAAGGCACACAGGACCCAGACCAGCTTGAAGGAAGTCAAAGAGAGCTGGATTGAAGATACTACCTATATAGGTTCCCATATTCGAATCTTACCTGGTAACAAATCACTCCCACCTTAACAGACACTCACCGCAACTCGTACAACATCAGCACACACAGCCAACCTGCAGATGCAGCACGTAAGAGTGCAGTTATGGGAAAAATCTAATCTCTCGGCAACATATTGCAACTGAAAATTACAGAAAGGAAGATGAAAAGGAAATAACATCTAAAGAAAAAAAAACCCCAAAGGTTTTGTTTTACAGTTTTCTTACCAATCTCCGTGCATGCAGGTAACCGAGAGGAAATTGTTCTTTATTCCGTTTACTTCCTGCCCCTGGAGTGTGGCAGATTAATGAATTATGTTGCACATTTTTGAGAAAGGCAAAAGAAGAAACAATTTATAAGACTTGTCACATTTACCATAAATTATTAAATAGTCTGGCATTGATCTTAAGATTAATTTGTTAAATTGAAATTCAATTTAACTGAACAGCTAGTTGAATTAAAACTAGTACTAATCTGTTACAAATGTTTTATTTTACCAGAATGCTCAGTTTTTGTGTTCTCAACCCTGTCAAATAAAGACAGACACTGCTTAATTCTTTTGTTAGTGTTTTTTTTTTTTTTGGACGTGGTCTGCTCACATGACCATGGACTTGAAGGCAATACCCACAGTCAGACCTGCTCGCATACTTTGGAGCTCCGGCTGCGGACAGGCCCTGGCTGGAAGGAGCATGGTCGCCCACACAACACAGGTGGCGGTCGGAGGAAAGGGACAAATGTGGGGAAACTCCCGTCTGTGTTCTAAGAAACAGAGTGAACCATCTAGCCAGCATGTCCGGGGAGGGGGGGCACATAGGAGAGTGACAAGGGGGGGTCCTTTGTGTTTTTTGAGTGCTGTAGTCTGTGCAACAAAACATTGTTCAGACTAAAACTGTCCCCAGCAGGTTTCTGAAGGATAGCTTGTTATTTAACCTGCATCCACACAGTTAGGTTCATAATGATAATATTACCTGCAACCTTCAGTGACTTCTGTTGAATGGGGTCAAACTACACATGTAGACGTAAAAACAACAGAATAATTTGGCCAGCTCTGTTCGAAATACATTACAAAGTTTTAATAATGGACATATTTGGCTTTAAGAAAGCTATGCTTTTCTCCTCTAAGCCTGTTGTCCTCGGAACTACACTACAAGTGAGAGTTAGGCTCTGCCAACAGGCGGAGTTTGATTATTCCTACAAGTTTCTTTAGTCGACAGCCATTGAGGTTAACCCCCTCCACCCCACATCAAGCCGTGTGAAGCCCTGTGGAGAGGCTGGGAAGAGGAAAGAACAAACACAAAGCTTATAGGTCATTTTCTGCTGCATATACCCACTTTTGATGTTGAGCAAAAAGCCACGAGTGACAACCTCATGCCACTCATCCAATGGGGTAAGGGCACTCTCTGCAAAATGCAGCAAAAATAAATAAATAACCATAATAATAAACATGTAAACACATGCTGCTGTGAAACACATAAGAAGAAGAATGAGGTTTAGCCATTGCAATCAAATACTGAAGAGGCACCGCTCACCATTAATCTCCATAATATAAATGCATAGCATAACACAACTCTATAAAGAAGTAACCTTCACTCTGGGATACTTCTAAGTTGCAGCAGAAACCACATTTTGGGAAGCTGGAATAATATTATTGAAAATTACTACTTCACAATGTAGTGCTTTTAAAAAGACAGCTGCGTTCACAAGTTCTAAAGCAATCTGATATCCCATTCCATCTCCAGAAATGACATCATCTTCACTTACTCAGTGCAGTTCCGCAAGTTCATGTCTTAGCATTATTCCATAGCAGGGAAAGGTGTGGTCTTTGAGAGAAATATCTGTGGGCTCTGAGTCTACAGCTGTCAGGTCTGTGGTTGGATTTAATTTAAAATTCTTGCTATTGTAGTAATTGTTCTTGCTTGGTTCTTTTGCCCAACAGGGAGCCCTAACTAAATGGGAATCCAGCTTTGAGTAACCCTGGGGCTTCGTGCGAAACTACAGAAGTCAAACTGGGAGATACTCACGGCTGAGCAGATGCATGATCACAGAAATGTCTTAAAAACCTCACCAGGAGGCCTGCCAGGAGGTCTCATTACCTCGTATTTTTTCCAGAATGCCTCGTTAGTGAAGCTGGTCACCTGCTGACATTGTTGAGGTCTGTTCGTGACTATCGCTTGTATCTTTTGACGTTATTCGGGTTTAAGTCTGTGATCAAATAAGACCGGCCACATCTTAAGAGAAATACTGGTGTTGTACTACCACCTAGTGGACACTGGAAGAACGACAGGTAAAACTGTGACATCCATTTTCAACCTGATTTGTTGCTCGGGTTGACGGCTTAGAAGTGTGTTAACGTGTCTCACCAACAGTCAAGGAGCAACAAAACTATATTTTTAAGAGAATCATCAACATTGTAAAGATAAACATATGTGGAAATTTTATCTTAAGGATAATTCAAACACAGCAAATTCGAAACATTACATGAAGTACAATCTGTACAGAAAATACCTAGCAAAAAAAAATCACCACCTATCTCTCCAAAGTGTCTTTTACAGTAATGTTTCGTTTTATTTGTGTACAATAGCAAGGACACTGATGATGGACACTGATTATATTATTTCCATTATTTGGATGATCCTAGGCCTGGACATTCTTAAACTTTTAGGTGACATCAGTTTCTTTTTTTTTTATACTCAAATGACAGACGGGCATTCACTTTCCAATACTGATTTATCTGCTGGAAACATGACCGTCCGTCCATCCATCCATCCATTCATTTTCAAAACTGCTTATCCTATGCTGGCTCACGGGAACCTGAGTGTGACTCAGTGTGACTCTTTCATATTTGGTCTGTGATAATATTGGAAAGTGCCAGAACTTCCGTATGCAATGTAATCATGAAGAATGGTGTTTCAAAACCCTCAGGGAAAACCTGTTAAAGACTTCAAGCAAGCACTTTTTTTTTTTTTTTTCGGCACCAACGTTCAGGCAGGGAAAAAGAAAAGAGAACATTCTGACTGGATGAGCTGAGACCAGCAATCATATGACATTTTCCAGCTATCTATGCCCTTAAGACTGCCAAATGCTCCTTTAGACTGCAGAAGAACAGTTGGACCATCTGTATGGGTGTGATTTTGACATTTATGCAATCTAATTCATCATTACAGCAGGTCCTACCATCTTTAGCCTTAAGCCCCAAAATAGAAAAGGAAGTTTATGTGCGAAAAGGCAAGCAACCCTTTATTCCTTCAGCCAGATAACAAATAGACATATTGGGCCTCATAAATACACAAACAGATTGTTTTAAAAAAACACTAAAGATGGCAAATTATAGAATAATGGTGGGAATGTCATAGTGAACAGTGACAAGCTACACATATGTGAGAGATTTATTTGATATTTGTAGTACACTGTAATGCTCAGTATTTAGGCTGTGAAGGAATGTGTCACTCTTGTTAGTCAACTGGAATAACCTTAAAACCCACAAAGAGATTAGTTCATTCATGCTGCATGCATGAACTACCACCTGGGGATATGAAAAAGTCAGGGAGTTATTCATGAGAGTGTGACTAACAGGATTTTGGCTTGCTTCCCATTCTTAATCTACAGACTTGAAATGTTTTACCTTATGATACTACAGTTTAGGTTGGATGACTTACGGATATAAAGCTGTTGACAGGCCTTTCCTGTTCAAACAAGACTTTGAGGTAATTACTCTGACCCGATTCGAATCTCAAAAATAACAGTGGATTTTTTTACTCTGATAGAAAAACACTGCAATCAGAGAGGATGCTTTCCTATTCATTCATTACAAAAAAAAATTGAACGTGCGTTCAGAGGTCTTGCAGAGACACATAGACATGGAACTTAAATGGGGGTCGTATGAATTGGCGCCGTACTTCACTGAATAGAAAATGAGTGCAACATATTTTTTCCCCTTGATGATGAACGCGAAGTCACCACGCCACTTTGGTGCATGCAATGAACAAACCAAACATTTTAAAAACAACAAAAATCCATGACCAAGCAAATTAAAAAACGGTGTTTAGGTAAACGACTGGTTCAATATTCACAAATATTAAAAACACTGAAACACGCAAACTACTCAATAAAATTTACTCAAAATTCTTAAGTATTGTTGTCTATTAAATGGTAAACAGAAAGCCTGAATAAGGAGTCACACTTACAGAGACCTTAGGTAGCTACTCACTCCCCAACCAGGCTACAGGCTAAGGTGTAGAGTTGGCTGGGGATCAGTGCTATTGACTTTGGATGAACTGTTCTGTCAGTGCTGTCATTCCTGCTTTGCATGTACTGTGTGTTGTTGGAGTGCTGGCGTTCAAGGATTCCTCATGCCTGTGTCCCCATTGGCCTCTCCCTCATAGCTATGCTGCCATATATATAGTTAGTTATGTCGGGGCTCTTGATGGTTTTATTTGCAATTATTCTGCACCTTAAATTGCTGCTCTGCTCATACACATTCTATTTCCCCCATGCCCCCCTTTTTGGGGTGCTTCTTTCGCGGGTTTGGATTCAAGAGAACCCCATCTGCTATCATCTGCTGGCCTACCACGCCCTACCTCCACTTCAGCTGTCCACACTGACTGGCTTGCTGCCTTCTGAGCCACTGAACCTGCTCTGATCACTGGACTGCAACCTCCAATACCCTGTTTTCCTCCTGACTGTTACAACATTATTCTTATTTGTATTAATTAGGCCTGCCCGGTGCTGGCCAGAGGAGGATGGGCTTCCCCCTTGAGTCTAGTTCCTTCCTTCTGAGGGAGTTTTTCCTTGCCACTGTCGCCATTGGCTTATTCTCTGGGGACTCTGGGCCCAGGACTATGTAAAGTGCTTTGTGACAGTGCTGCTTGTTAAAGGTGCTATAGAAATAAAATCGAATTAATGAAAACGGTTGAAAAGTAGTATTTATGGTTTTTCTTCGAAATTCCAGATTTTAATGCGGAAAGATAAAATGTGCAAATTCTTATAACCTTACCAAACGATCCTAACATTATCTTTCATTGACGTTAAATCTGATAATCATGAAGGAATGCTTTCCATTCACCACAAGGTGTCAGTGTTGTACAAAAAAGCTATCCCGTTCATAGGAGATGGCTAGCATGTTTTTTTTTTTTTTTTAATACTTCGTTCTTTGAGAAACGATTTTGTTAACATTTTCTAAATATGAGTTTTCAGAATACATCCTGGCACGTATATTTACCTAATTTTGCATAAATGTTTTCCTTTTCATTTAACGTTCCTCCTCTGACACCTGTGATCTTTTAAAAAGTACAATACAATTTCCATCGATCTTTAAATAGCTTCACGACCGATCCAAGAGAATAGCCGGGAGCCTGGTGCACAGGGCAGGTGCACACCATGGAAGGACACACTGCCGGTGATTTAGAAACCTCAGATGACCTACCAGCATGTACTGGACCGCTGGTGGTAACCCACACGACACAGCGAGAAGCTGGAAGATCTGTGCATTTGTAAACTATTCCACGAGATGGCACTATTGTAAACATTTTCGGTTTGCAAGAATACAGTTACATTGCTGCCAATGAAACCAATACAACTAAGATTAATAAAAGATCATTAAAAGTGTAGTCACCAAAAAACGCCCACCTCGTTGAACACAAACCAGAATATACTGGTCAGCGGATGATCAATTTCATTTTCATTTATTGTTTAGGAATATATACTGTACGTTGATGCGCTATGCGAGTTAAACGTTCTGCTTTGGCTAACCTGACTAATCACAGATCTCTGTTTTACTGTCTGTTACATAGATAACTTCTGATACAGTAGGCATACTAATAAAATTCCATTATCTGTGCATTCTAGAGTCACAAAGTACTGGTGCAACGTTTAGTCTAATAAATCACATACTGTTTCGCTCCAAACGCTGTGCTCTGCGTGGATTTCCCTGCTTATCACAACTTATTGGCGTTATAAGACGTTCTATTTGTGCAAATAACTAGTCCGACGCAAGTCCCTCCTATGGGATAGGACCCATTAGAAATAAATAAAGCAGGCAAACACGCGCATGCGAATTCTAAATATAGAAAGAGACCACGAGCCCAGTTCAACACCCGCATATTCCATTACGGTTCCACGTATGATGATTTTACGTTATTGTATGGAATTACCGTCCAAGAAGTTGACTGGCTGACAAACTAGTTTGAAAGCTTAAGTTAAAACGCAATCCTTTGGTTTAAACAGTTATTTTACCATGGGTTTCGAAGATTTACGAAAGTGCCCCTAGTGAAAAATCGTTACCAATTTAAGAAAATTCTGCTTTTTTTGCTATTTCCTTTGGTCGAAATTAGATTTACAGAGCGTGACATCAACTGGATTTATCAACACTAGTTCTGCATAAACGGCACGTGTTTCCGTTCCAATCACAAAATTAGCCAATGTAGTGTAAGAACACTGATAACACAATTAGCCCAATTTTCGTGAGCTATGAGGTTCAACCTATTCTCGAAAGTGGAGAATGGAATATCGTCCTGGTTTTACGGAAGATGAACGCATAACCAGCGTTTTTTCATAACTTGCATAATGTGATCATTGTGATGTGAGAATCATGTTTCACTCTTTTCATATCCCAAGGTTTGGCAGGAACAAAATGGTTTTCCCATGCAAAGCAGCATGACAGCTTTCATCTCCTGTTTGCATGACCTCATGGACCACAGATTAGGAAAGCAAATGTCTGATTGATGTATCTACATGTACCTTTGTCGTGTTTCCACAAGGGAAAACTCAGTTTTATAAAAATCTGTGAATGCAATCAAAAAAAAGCCAAAAGTCTGGTATTTTGTTGGGAGACTTATAGTTAAGGATCAGGCTAGGTAAGAGTTAGGGTTGTCATAGTTATGATCACGGTTAGTCTCATAGAAAGGAATGGAAGATCTCCAGAAGTTTAGAAATACAAACGTGTGTGTGTGTTTTGAGGGCACAAAGGAAGGTCATTCTTAAACAGAACAGAAAAAAAAAAAATTGAGCTCTGAGATAAACCTTTTGTTGGCTTTTCTTGTATTGCATTTTCTGAAGCACTAAAATCAGACCCATTCAACAAAACGAAGGGGAAACTTTAACAGAGTTTTTACTACATTTTGAAATACACACACCTTTATCCATTGTACATATTTTCCATAATATTGTTTTCAAAACTCTACACAATGTTTCTCGTGTGTGGCTAAATTGCTGTTTAAAACAAAACCATGGTGAAACCTGCTAAACATGCTTTAATTTAAAAATTAAGTCATAAGGACAGAAGAGCAGAATCCATATGATGACTCCCATCAGAATCCACTGTCTGACCACTGCAGTAAGTTGAAGGCATCCATGGGGGGCTGAGGAAATCCATTACGTCGAGGGTCTCCCCACGTGGGGGTTCATGCTCCCTTGCGGCAGTGGGAGGAGAAGCGCATCGTAAACCCAGGACTTTGATACATTAAGCACATCCTGCTGATGCTTGTAAAGTCCAAGCTCGCTCTCTGGAGTGAAACTAGAAAGATCTCATCACCTGGTAGAAGAAAGCTGTCAGGGAACAGGAACAAACTCAGAGACTATTTTAATGAATATCAGGCAGAGTAAATATAAAAAAAAATATTTGAAGAGGACAACGCATTACACATGCAAGAAAAATGATTGATTGTGTGTTGTGTTTCTAACAGTTTTGCTGTTCTGTGACAGGACTACAGCCTCTGTTAGGTAAGAAATGTTATATGACAGTGTAGAAGGCAATTGATTCTCAAAGGTTTCAGACATAAATAAACTTTAACTGTCACTAGTAATCAACATAAACACACGACCTGTAAACCCATCGTATTTAAGCCTCTCCTGGTCTGTCATAAACTGCATGATCATAAGTCTCCTCAAGAGAGAAGAAATAAATTCATTATTTTATTCGTGAAGTGTGTAGAGGAATCGGGAGAGCGGAGCCTCCGCGAGACCCCCCTCCATCCGCCGTCGAAGTGTTAACACAATATGGCAGTGTGGTGGCAGAGGCGGGGGGAGGATTGATTTGTTTTCAGACACTTAATTCAACCTGTCAGTTCCATTCAAGGGCTCAAGTGGCCTAATTTGTGGTAATGAGGGGTAATAAAGTCATACTTCCTTTTATTAACACAAAGGCAGCATGGGGGGGGGGGGATTCCCCTTCACACAGAGGCCTGCCGGGCTTGCTCCGTCGTCCCCTTGCATGGATGGCTGTTCCTTGTAGTCTGCCACGCCCCACCCCCTCCTCAGCCTCCAGTCTTCATCTAATTAGATTGCTATTGTTGAGCTAATGCTGTAGCCATCTGGTTGACTGTCCGGGCTCAGCAGGGCCAGCCGAGGCTCATCGTAAGGGCCCTGCCCTCATCCCACCCCACCCCCCATCCCCCAGTGAAGGGCTCCCAGTACCCCCCGTGATGGGAGAACTTTCACAGTTAGTGGGATTACGGCCAGATTTATGTCCCCCTGGTCAGGAAGGACCCCGGGTGGGCAGCTCTAAGATGGTCCTGCTGTCCCTGCTTTTCAGTGCAGAGGAGCTCCGACTGAGATCGGAGTTTTCTGCAGTCGCCATGGCGATACTTTTAGGCTCCTCCTTTGGGCAGCATATGGCCCTCCTTTAGTGGTGCAATTTATGTGATGAAATGGATGTATGTGATACAGCTTAGTTCCTCCTCAATCTCACTTATGGACTGATATTAAATTATAGGGGTGAACCCTGACCTTAGATGGGTGCAGTTCATAATCTGATCCTTTGTGTTGTCTTAACCTCACACAAAATCTCCAGTGCTTTCCAGCCTTCCTCCAACAAATGTGACAGAACCCGGAGTGTGACAGACTCACTAATACCAATCTCGTGTTTTGGTTTCTTCTGTTTTAGTCCTGAACCCCTTTCCTTTTGAATGAGCTTTTTTATTCTGCTAGAATCTTTTCAGTCCATCGATGAATGGCTGGAAAACATGGCACACCGCGAGAGAGATGCCACTTCTCGACTACACGTTTTTCAGTCAATTATTGGACTCCATATGAGAAAGTATTCTGGAATGAAGTTACCAGTTACAATGCCGTTTTGCTGATTGTCATTTTATTGGCAGGAATTTTGGTATAAAGAGGGAATTTTAAATTGCACATTTGCTTCTTCATTGCTGAATATGAAGTCATGAGAAGCTTTTAGTTTCATTGTCCTCAATTAAAACTAAAAATGTATTCTGGTCCATGTGTGAAACAAGAGAACTATTAAAACTCAATGCAACAGAAAGGTCAGCAATTTTATTATTTTTTATTTGTTCTGAGTCCCATCACGATAGTCCATAGTCTTTGATTATGATTAAAAATAATGGACCCTCCTCATCAATAGGTGGCAGTGTGGTTCAACTGATAAGACAAGCCACTCAACCTAGCAGATAAGGCGACACAGCAGAATAAAACGATGCCACGGGTTCTTTTGAAAAGCCGCTTTTACTTTCCTCCCATAAGCCCTCCAGTCTGACTCTCCACCATTTAGATTGTTTGTGGTGCTTTTTTTTTTATTTATTTTGAAGGAGCACAACAGCAGGCAAAGGGAAGAAACCTTTTCATGTGGAGGCTGTTTCCCGTGGAGACCCATGGCGCATACGGGAAGGCAGCCTTCGGGCCTCCGCAGCTTCAGTTCTAGGGGGCCTCACCTCCCAACCCCGATGTGACCCTGTCATATCGGCCATCCTATTCCAGCGCCCTCCCTCCGGCTCTCGATGGGCTGTTCGCTGCAACCCTCGTCTGTCAACTGACAGGGAGGCCTGGTCAACGGTGTTGTGCGTCTTAATTAGTGCGGCAGTTACGTCACCCTCAAGTGAATCCCATTACGAGTGTCACTCCCGCAGTGGCCCTGCTGGGAAAAGCTCCCAATATAATGAGGACTGCATATGAAAGGGTTCAAGGATTGCACAGAAGTTAATTACATTGGAGATAGTAGTTAATTTTATCAACTGCGATCTTATCCTTGACCTTGTGTTTCCCCTATTAAAATAGGACTGTATACTAAATCTCTAAAGGGGATGAATTATACCAGAAAATGTACCACTAGGGTTCTACATCCACTTTCCCAAGGACCTGTAGCCTCTTTCAGTGCTGCTGTGAAGGCCAAACTTCCTACTGATGAGCTAACGTTATAAGAACATTGCAAGGCATTGCAGTCGATGGAGCTTTGATCCAAACAGCTCGCCATGAACAAGAGACTTGAGTCAAGGGCTGGTAGGCCTGAGAGTTGGCGTGCCTGCCTGTTTCACGTGGCAGCCATTTTCCCGTTAGCCTCAGGTCAGTTCATCTCCTGCCTCACTGTTACACTGATGGCTGCCCAGTGTCCCTGGGAAATCGTGTGTTCAACACAGGTTACAGACAAGGTTACCACTGGGTGATACTAATATTCACAGCCACCAGCTCCATGTTTTACCCCAACCATAGTAAGAAAAATGCAAATATTTGGAAATTTGGACCATTCCAGTCTGATTCTGCTTTCACCCCAATAGCCTATTTAACAGAGGTGAGAAAATTCAGTTTTTCCCCTCAGTTTATCCCACTATGTGTGAAAACTGCTTAGATACCATCAGCAGAATCAATCAAGGAAAATCCCAGATGTCAGATCTTTTTGTTTTTTTACATGCATATTTCCACATGCAGCTTTCTCCATTACTTGCACAATTCATTCCTCTATTTTATTCCATTTGAGCTGCTTTCTAAAAGCATTTCTCACACTTTTCAGGAACTCTGTCTCCTAAGACATAGTTTTTTTTTGCTTCAATGCAAGATAGAAACTATTCACAATGTAGAAAACTGCAAGAAATGTGTTGTTTCAGCTGAGAATGTTTGCTGAGGAATTATAAACGCTGCATAATTATGAGCGGTTCATATTTGAGATTTCCTTGCTTGAAAGTCAAACTTAATCACAACATCTGACTGATTTTAAGATCATATTCCAGCCCCAGCTGCACATCTGTGAGTTCCCTTCGTGTCAGAGCCCCATTAACTTAGAGGTAACGTTGTATTAACATTGCCAGTACTGCCAGACATCCCAGAAAAAACACAAGTTGTGTAGTTCAAACTTTGCATGCAGTTATGAATCCGGTCCTTCGTAGCTGAGCAGGGTTTGAAGACATTGATTGCTTTACAACTTTTTCTACTGACAAATGGATAAATGATGAACGAATGCAAAAACCTCCCAAGATAATGCGTGAGAGTTAAAAATATGTCCTGCCCCCCTTCACCCTGCTAGTTTTCAGACCATGTCTTTGACGTTAAACCTTGGACTTCATGTAAAAATTTTAAATTAGAGAGGAGGTCAAGAAATGTTCATTTATTATCTTAGTTTCTATAGCCTGTGTTCTTGCTGTCATGTATGTCCTGCACATGAGCTGCAATGGAATGGGCTTCAGAGTTACATCCGTACAGCCGCAAATATTTCACACGTAGACTGTGGTTCTGTGCCAAAATCACTCCAATAACAGCCATGCTTACTTTTGAGATCTGGGGGGTAAAAAATTAGCGATGACAACACTTGGCTTGAATTTCTTAGTTATTGATGGTGGTAGTTGCAGATGCCACAAGCTGAAAACAAACAGACAAACAAACAGACAAACATTATGCCGCAGGAGAATATCTCTTCATCTGGACAAAAGACCACCTTTCCTTACAACTCCTTATGAAATATTGTACAAGGACAAATAAAAAAAACACAATGCATTTTCCCTTCATTAGCACAGATTAGCACGCCATTTTAAGGGCAAGTCAAATTCAGGTCAGATCATTCAGGAAGTGGGGTGAAACAACAAAGTCCCGCTTTTAGATAAATGAAAGCCCGGCATCGAGTCAACTAATGACGTGCTGCCATGATAAAGAATGGGGGGGGGCTGATAATTCGCTTGTGGAAACCATCCACGTCTGCTGCGTACCGCTAAGCATCTTCCCGCTACCAGCTACCGGACGTCTTTATTGAAACGCTGGCTCCTGTCTCAATGCTACCAGGCGGCGGCGTCTCCCCGGCAGACCGCCCGGCAGCCAAAGCCCCCTTCCCCCATCTCTCCCTACCCCACCACCCCAACCGTTCCAGGCGGCGGATAAATGAAGGCACAGCAGATTTCATACTCGGGCAGGCAGACACCCCGGCCATCTCCTCCAGCCCTGCCCCACGCTCCCGCACCCTCGCAGGGTTAAAATAAACGTTAGCGCCGAACCCCATTGTTCTCCCCATCTCCCTGATTCACAGGCGCGTAATTGGTAGTCAATTTGAGCTCCCCCTCTGCCGATTGTTGGCACATTTGGCTCTGACAGAGTGGGGAAGATTAATGGCGGAGATCAGCCGGGGGGGCGCGCCTCAGCGAGCACGGTCGCTCTGAATTCATTACACCAATTTCCCCCGTCCGGCACCCAAAAAAAAGAGAGGAGAATGGAAAATCAGTCAGCTGGCTTTAGCCAGCAATTATAAAAAAAAAAGGGGGGAAACAAAACATCAAAAAGTGGCAGATTTTTCTTTTTAATACCCTGACATACATACCCCCCTCATCCATTCTGAAATCAGCCACAACCCCCCATTCTGGATGCAGTCTCTGTATGAGTCCTGGTGAAAACACACAGCAATTCTGTGACACCAGTGCCATCACTGAGGCCGTTAAGCAGAACAATAGGTAGGCAAGCATCTCTTCGAATGGATTTTATGAGAGGATGAGCGATCGCTTTTCAAAATACCAGTTTCAAAACATTCCAAAACCTTTTAACAACCTCGGAGGTTACTCACACCTCCCACCATTAATAAGCTTTACGCACGCTGGAATGTTTTCAGAAGATTGTTCTTTCTATTAACCCTTCTATGTAAACAATAACACTGGCTATTTATAGCCCCCCCGGTACATTTTGATCTTTCAGTCCTTAGAGAAGCTCACAGATTAGAAAATAGCCAAGACCACACTACTTTGTTCAGCAGGTCTCTGCTGACCTGGCAGGGAAAGATGACAAGGAAACACCTTGAGCTTCTGGGTCTGATAAAGGTGACCTCACGATTTACCATTGAAGGCCTGTAATTGCGGTGATTTATCGAGTCCATCTGAGATATGTTAACGCCAGTTCAGCTCCTCTCTCTCTCTTTCTCTCTCTCTCTCTCTCTCTATCTCTCTCCCTCAACCAGACAGGTGGCTGCCTCTCTGCTATCCCAGTGGATAGCGCCCCCGTGCTGGGCTTTTGGAAGCAGCATGACAACAGGGCCGTAGTTACAGTAACCCTGCATCCCGTCAAACATCAAAGACCAGCGACATGCCTGCACTCGTCTTGTGTTGCAGATTAGCTTTGCCATATGACAGCCACTCTGCCCATATCATTTTAGCAAGATTATGCTATGCTAAAGTCCGCTTTGTACAGATGTTGCAACTCTCTCAAATAAGCTCATGAAGTGGAAATCTTGTCTTTCAAATGCAGTTATGCTTCTGTTTTGATGACAACAAATTACTATGTTGTCAAATATTACAAGACTGGTACCTACAGCCCCAGAATGAGTAGCAGAATGACTCAGGCCCCTATGTACAACCTTTATCCTCTCAAAATTAATATTACAGTATGCAAATATATAGTTTGAATTTAATTGACTTCATTTATCTAGTCTTAGGGTGATTTTATAGAGATCACTATCAGTTAGTGTACATTCTCAATCAAGCAGGAAAATGGAGAGAACACTGAAATACAGTCAGTGTAGGAACCAATCAATAAGGCGTAGCACTGAGGTCACATTTAAAATTGTGCTTGTAAAAATGTTGGTCTGTACCTTCCATCCTACCACTGCTGCAAGGTAATTTTTTATTGTCTTCGTTCAGATTAATGCCACTGGCGTGCTTGACCTTGTCTGGCTTTTAAATATGATTGTGCAGATGACTTGCTTGCTAGATAGTGGCTGAATTCAGTAGTTTCAAGTTGTGTTTCTTTTTTTTTTTACACTGGATTCATAATTCTTTTGTCTTCTCTTGGCAGTTCTTGGTAGATGAACCTGGAGATGGTGCCGCTGGTTTGACCAGGTGTGTTATTCATGTGTTTGCTTTGGCTGAAAGGTTCGAAATCAGCACCTGCTTGGAAGATGAACAATAAGGGGGACAGGAGGCTGAGCCAGGAGGTGTGGCAGAGCAGGTCACCCAAAGCCGGTATGGAAGCTGTCTTTGTGGGCTTCTCGCGAGCTGCAGAAAGGGGGTCGGCACACACTTCCCACGGTGCGTTCGCATACAGCGGACCAGCGGTGCCTCCGCACTTTGGAGACCAATGCTCCCCTGGCAGGGATGGAGGTAGGAGGCCTTAACGTCGACCTCCGTTTAGCAGTGCCAGCACAGATAGCGAGTTCTGAAGACGTCACGAGTGTTTTGCATTACGGCGGCGGGGGGGCGGGGCACAGGAGAGCGGAAAAATATGACGGCGCACCGGGAGGTGTGGAGACGGGTGCCTGGGCGTTAATAAAGATGTCAAGAGAAAACATCAAGAGACACAAAATCTCAATTTCAGCCAAGGTACTGCCAGCCAGATGTGGAGGCATGAAACCTCGTTTCAGCTGTAGCCCACTGTCAGCCGTGCTAAATCCAAACATAACAGGCAGAACTTCTGAGTCCTTTTGATGTGGGTGCCAAGAGGTGTCCAGGCCCTTAACGACCAGCAATTTATTACAACACCATCCTGCTGGGGGCGGGGAGGTCAAGGGTCACTCAGTGAACCCTTTCGCACCCTCACTCCTTTCTCTCTCCCCTTCTCAAGTCTTCTCTTTTTCTTCTTCTCCCTCCGTGTATCACCCATTTAACACCTTGGACTGTTTTTGACCTTTGTCAGGCTGCTGTTAAGTGTTTCACGTTACTGTTGTCCTGGCAGGGGAGCTATTGGCTGAGCAAACATGGGTCGCATGTGGTCCTCTGAGTGAACCCACGACCTGCAAAGTCCCCAGCCAGTTTTGTTTTCCCCCCTGTCCCTTTCCCCCGTTCGGTGGGCTAGTCGGGTTTTAGGTGGCCCCATGGGGCATAACACCTAACTCGCAGTGCCCATGCGAACCTGACTATAAACAATATTAATATCTTGTCTTTTCTTTTAAATGACTCCCAGCTTCACTATCCTTGTTTGTCCTGTTAATACCCTTGCTTCAGCCATTGGATGTATAATCCCTACTTCTGAGAAAATACTGCTTGAACACAACATACGAATGTACCCCTAATGCCACAACAGTGCCAAAAATATGCCCACAGAAATTTAAATGTTTCATCTGAGACTTTAAAATCCTGTGGCACAGGTGGGATGGCATAGGGCTGTCTCAGGTGACACATTTGTACTTGACTTTGCGTTTGTTCTCTGCTGTTTAAATGAATTCCCAAGTTTGCATCCTTCTTGGGAGAGGAATACCCACCATGCTAACAGGACATCGGTGTGGATCCGTTCCATCTCGCTGTCCTTCATCTTCAGTGACACTGCAAGAAGCAGCGTCTGTACGTGAAAGCACAGAGCTGGAGGGAAAAAAAAAATCAAAGAAAATATTTGCCTGTTAGATTTACAGCTTCAGCTAACCCTTTTCAAACCCAGAGCAGCAGCTCGCCCCAAGATGCAATTTCTGTCTGGGGGTGGTGTTTCTGGGGGTGCATCTTTAAAAATGGCTTTACGACTCTTGTTATTCTGACTATATAAATCAATAAAAAATTTAGGAGAGGGGTTCATATATCACAGAGCTGTGTTTCCGCCGGACCGTGGCGACTGGGTCTGCAGGTGCCTAGAGTCCATTTTCCGCCACTGGCGTTTGTCTCAGTGGAAGCCCCGCCCACCGCGGTGCATCAAAATACGGGCGTGGGAGCGAGGAACATGGAAAGGAATCGACCTCCCCTAAATCAGCTTCAGCTTTCTGCACCGTGCTGCAAATCCAGCAGTTCAGCCTTAAATAATGCCTTAGTTCGGCGCATATGTGCAGGAAATAAATATACGTGTGTATGCTTACAAATATAAAGTTGAGAAAAGCTTTTATAAAACTTTGAGCTTCTGGTAATGAGGAATGTCCAATTAGTTTGTAATTACTTATCCACTTTTGTGTGGAAGTCGTGCAGGGGGGGTGCTGTAGCATTAAGAGCAGGTCAGCAGCTGAAATGTCCAGGAAATGTTTATACCCATCTGTACAATGTGGCAAAAGTTTAAGTCCTAAGATATATGTGATGCTCTGAGCAATTCTTTTACAGCCAAATGGAAAATCTCACCTGTACACTGAAGATGGAAGGGCGGGAAAAGCATGACCAGTCATATGAACTGCCTGCACTCTGTGGGAAAGGCTAGCTGGGCGCATCTCCGGTTTTCAAGCGTTAATGCATTTCTGAGTCGACACCATCTTTGTGGCGAGGGGAGATGCTGAATTTCGCAGCTTTGGATCCGTCAGGAGTCCAGATCACATGATTCGATGCAGTTTGGGTAGCTCGTTCTTCTCGGGTAATCCTCCAATTCAGGTAATGCGTCCGGAAGGGTTTTTCTAACTTGAATAACGCAAAACATGTTTATTAAATGACAGTAAAGATGAGACACCAGTAAAATAGTGGAAATGGAGGGGTAAGAGGGGCCCTGGATGAACTGGCTGAGTGTGGCCACGAGGGGGAGAGCGTCACAACTCAAGCCTGACCTGGCAGGAGGGCTGGACCAGGTACAAGTCCATATGGCCAATCACTCAGCTGCTCTGACAGTTCTCACAGCCAGGAAGATCCACGCCCCCAGTCTCCCGGAGACCAACGCCTACCAAGGTGACCCTTCTTCTTCTCCAAACCCACCGCCTCACCACCGACCAAAAGATGCAGCAAGAATCAGCACTCTTTCCTGAACATTACCCCAAGCCCTCACTAACACGGTCCAAGCCGTGACCTTGGCATCCAAGTAAAGAGGCGGATGAAAGTTCAGGTCGAGTCAATACACAACTGCAACACAGACTGTTGTCTCTCGCTTTTTTACGGTCAGCTCTTCAAGTGGCTCCACAGCGCTGACGCCTGGCAGTAAATAGCTACCATCCTGGCGATTCATCTGCGCTCACCTTCTTTGGAGCTGGATACAAACTTAGCTTAGCATGTGAAGATGGGACAAACTCTTGTCCTGTCCAGCTTGCCGTACATACTAACTGTGGTAATTCACGCATGTTATCACAGGCTGTCGTTATGATAATGACTCTCAGCTTCCACATACATCATGGACATACTTTTTCCGTGACCTCAGATCAGGTTTGTGGAGCTGAATCTAGGTGTAAGTTTTGATAACAGTTTAAAAATAATACAATTGTCAGTTTCTAATTACATTTTTACTGTGAAAAATGCGTTAACTTTTACGCTATTGAAGAACAAAAAAAAACCCCAAAGAATTTCATCATAATAATCTGTATAGTATAATCTATATAGTGGGATATTTTTAATACTAACTACTCTTAACCTAATCGTGTAGCAGTTTCATTAGACAAGTGAAAAATACCTAGTTGATCGTACACGCTAGTCAGAAATTATTTCGTCTGATTTGAATTAGCGGCACATTTCATTTTCTTCTCTCTCTCCACCTGTAAGTGGCTTTGAAACTTTCTGCAGGGGTATACAGCAGATTGGTGTTTTTTCTCTCCTATGAATTCCATTCTCTGGAACTAATGGCTTTCCCAAGGAAATAAGTACAAGCCCAGAGTTTTACAATAACATGGTTCAGAGCAGCTTCATCCTTTACTCATATATCCACCTTATACACACATAAAATAAAACCCTTTGCTGGACTTTTATCACATGTTTCTCGTTACGGGGAAATGCTGGGATTTTGGCAGAGCTGTATTTTCTGTATTTTTTTCTTCGAGGATCACCCACTCTCTCCCCGACGGCCGTCTCACGGCGGCACTTTTCTGATGGTCGAGGGAGAAACCCACCCCCCAGACCCGCTTCCCCGAATAGCCCACGCGGAATGGCAACAGGCAGCACAGCTGCCGATTCGGGCCCGCCCCGAACACGATCCGCATCCGGCTCGCCTCCCTGCACACCTGTCCCGGCACCTAGCGGCGACGTGGATGCACGCGGGCGCACGCCGATCCCCCAGCAGCCGTGAGGCGCATCGCCCAGATGCCTGTAATATTGGGCAAGGGTCCATTGTGTAATGGTTTGCTGGTAGTCCCCTCCCACCCAGCATTCTTAGTGGTCCCAGAATGGACAGGAAGTGAAAATTAAAAATACAGTTAATTGAAGTTCACCATGCATATTGGTAGATGAGTTGTTAAATAAAGGGCATACATAAGTATATGTTTAAGCACTCGACATAACTGATATTATACTTGCATTTAAAGGTCAATTAAAGAATTTTAAATATTACATAAAATGTTTTCACTCTTGATTAAATCCACCCATCTTCAGACTGCTGTTTCTGGTGTTGGTCATAGCGTGTGATGAAATATTATAAAATCCCAAATGTTTTTGCTCTAGGATACCAAGGCTGTGGCTAACTTTTGGGTGCAGATTTTCTGTGGGCTTTTTCTACCGCTTCAGCCAAGCTTCCAGCCATTTACATGAATCATGGGAGTTGGTTTGACTGTCACCCCCTCCCCAACACACAGCATGGACGCCCTGCACTCTCCTGCCCCATTCTGGGGCCACACAACTCCCGACAAGGGAGCCAGACGTCACTTGCCCGTAGGTCACCAACCTTGACCGTGCCAAATGGGATGGGGGGGAGGAGTCGCCAGAGAGGAATGAAGACGTCCCGGCAAAATACCCGAGAATACTCGTCTCCCCCGACTGCCTGGCTCTCCTCCGGCAATCTCTGCAAGTGGTTGTCCCTGTCATTCATCCTGACCCATATGATGATGTCCTCTGTGCACATGTTCATTAGCTGCATCTTGGAGACGTATATGGAAAACGGATTATGTCAATGATACCCAAGGGGATGTGGATGAACAGCATATGATAACCAGTAGAAACCACTGAAAATTGTGACAGTCAGCTATGATAGGCTATGTGCAATAAATCAGTGAAAAAACCGCGTCATTTGTTTTTCAACTTTTTACTTCTCAGTATCTGCAACAAACACTGCGTGCAATTTAACCAATGGACTCAACTGTCAGCAAACCTCAAATATACCCCTCACTAAAACTAAGCCTATAGCCAATGATTTTTCATCGGGTAATTGAAAACCTCTATCTATGGACTGACCCAATGATCATGATCTGGATGGATGGATGGATGGATAGATGGAACTATAGATTGGCTTAACATAAAAATGATGCATCTCATATTTCAATGGCTTTAAAATCTGAACTGTTCGTGTTTCACTGATGTTTCTTTATAATCATTAAGAAGTAAACACGTAGCAACAACTACATAATGAACAGTCTTCCCTTTAAACACCGTAAGCAGACCACAGCTGATAGGTTGTTACCTCTTGACCCTGGCTCCAGGCTCAGAGGCTGTACTTTGAGTATAGTGTTTACAGGTCAGGCTCAGTGATTAAAGTACATTGATTATTGATTGCTATGCCTGAGATATTCTCCACGATAGAAACACAATGGCTGGTATGCGCAAATATAATATCCTAATGTTTTCAATTACCATACTAGGCAAATCTTTTTTTTCTCTCTTACAGGATTAACGCCCTGTTAATTGGCTAATTCACAACGTGACAGTATTTGCCTCCAGCGCATGTAGAGTAATTTTTAAAAACCACACAACAGTTTCAGGTCCAGAGTCATTTTTTTTAAGAACCTCTAATGGCTTCCACAGATTGTTGTTCTTTTTTATTGTAAAGATAAATCTGCTGTAACAAGCTGAAAACAGTCATAAATCTGGGGGCGGGCTCATGTTGCAGGGAGACTCCGAGGGTCACCGTCGCCGTGGAGGAGCATCGATCCTTCTTGAAGTCTGGGGGAGGACCGTAAAAAAACGGGCCGGCCGTGACAGTATTACGGGTGTTATTGTATCTGCCATAAAAGCATTCTCTAGGAACACAGATGGAGAGGTCCCAATTAACCTCCCCTAATCCCGATTCTGTGCTTCACCCTTGCAAGAGTTCTCACCGTGGTCCGCTCCTTATCTCAACGACGCTAGTTGAGCTCTTGGCCGCCGGGTAAAAGTTCAGCGGTGGGGACTGATTCCTCCTCGCCTGTTAAAACCCAGTAAAGTACACTTGTCAAAAGATGTCGGGGCCAGCGCAACGCACCTGGTCCTGTATATCACTTCCTCATCTATCGGTGACATTCGATCTGTGATTGACCTCCAGTGTGCTTAAGTTTCAGATTTGTTGCCACAATTAATTCACTGCCATCCGTGCCGTCGATGTTTGAAAATGGCCTGAACCTAAATCAAAGTTTAAAAGGTTAGGGGATGTGAAACAGCTGAAATTTTTATAAAGCCCTATTTTTTTTTTTTTTTTTTTGTTTTTTGCTCTCGCTGGGAAAAAGTTCAAAATATTAAAGATTAAAACTAACGCAGAAAATGCCGTAAAGCAGCCTTGCACAGTGGCGAAATATTCAATCTATTAGGCTATACGTTGACGAACTTTAATTGGGTTAATAATGAATGCATTATGATAAATTGTATTATGAACTACTATATAGCAATGATCTGTACTGTAAGATGCACTTTGTCAAAGGTCTGCCTTATGATTATCAACTGTACAATAAACTATACCATAATCATGATCCATGCTATGAGCTGTACCATAAATCGCATTAATGGGAGGTCGCTGGATTGTTTATATGGTGACTGTACTGTTAAAACATATAAATGTGTAAAGTCCCCCCCCCCCCCCCCCCCCATGGCCATGTCCTGTGGTCCCTGAGTGTTATCTACACCTCTGTATTAGGTATAGGTGTAGATTTAAGTAGCTACGGCAGGGACACGTCCCGATCGGCTTTCATGAAAGCGGACGTGTCTGTACCACTTTATACATGCATCAGTGAAGGAACCGCTTTGGTCTCCTACTAACTTTCAAGCGAGACCAATGGCCGTGATCTCTAGTTACTATCCCAGTGACCTCAGCCTCAGAATGAGTGTTTACATCAAGGACAACTGCGGCAGTCCAGCGCAGTGTGCATACGCAGTAGTCCACCATTGGGCATGCACGGTGCATACGGACGCAGAATGAAGAGAAGACGTTTTAGTCGTCAGCCATTCTAAAATGTGTTTGTAGGCGGCATTACCAAATGAAGACTTTTTGACTTCAGTTCTTAAGTATGCCTTTCAACTGCTCTCGAATTACACGGTCGCCCTTCAACGCGGCGAAATCTCACTGATTTTCATCTGCAGCATGAAACGGCATCATAAAATTTGTCAAAGGAAAGGTGATCGAAATTACCATAAAACAAATGCTGAAACATCTGTTTCTGTCAGCTCAGTGAAATTGCCCAGAATGGCAGCACGCTCGGAAATCTATATCGATTACACATTACCGATGACCAAAAGTAGAAGTCAGCCGGATGGGACACAAAGGAGAACATTTGCAGGTTTCACTCGCACTGCATAAGCTTCTTTTCTCCAAGGACTAATTGTCCAGTAACCTGTGTCGACAAATGTTCTGACCATACACTACTTACCAATGATGTTTTGTCATTAATATGTCATTACGTGTCATTAGCAGATGTAGTTTCAGACTGCTGCTAAAAGTCTGGCGGTTTGTGACTTGGTTTTACAGAAATGTTTCTTTTCATTTGTATGCCATGAATAAAGCAACCACTTTCACGGTATTTGAAAACACTCTTTTAACAGTCATTTTATATGCAAATAAAAACAAACCTGAAAAACCTCCTTTCTTTTTTTATCTTAAATTCATCTGGGGCTAAGCAATTTGCCTCCTGAAAAAGTTAAATTTGTAGCTGTCCCTAAATATATATATACAGTAAATCTCACGCAGAATAATTAGTTATTTGCTTAACCTAACCAGCTTTACGGACGTTTCCGTCAATTAAGACTTCATTCACTGCCAGTGTGTGGGTCTTAGAATATAGTGGTTGCTGCTCTTTTGAGGCTGGTCTTCTTTCAAAGACATAACTTCCAATGTGTGCTTGATGTGGGAATCATGGATGCAGTACATGGTAATAAGGCCAAGGTAGTTAACAGGGAGCTGAAGGATGGACAGCCTACTGTTTATTAAGGCAAAACTATCTACCAGGGAGTGGAAGGGTATTTTTAGATTTTTAGGCACCTCACACGTGGTTAAGCTCAATCTCTGTATCACTCATGCTGTTGACTGTTAGGTGATGATTGCCATTAATCATTGTGCTTTAACTGGTAGAAGTGGTTCGTACCTTCCAAAGGTAACCTTAACGCAGTGACCGAGTGCAAGAATTTTGCCATACGGGTGTGTAATACTGATCACAGAAGCAAAAAAAAAAACTTGTAGGATAGAAAATCTGGTCTTTGCAACCTTCATTCAGATCCCATATTAAATTTCATTCTCTTTTTTGCAATGCAAAACACCACTCCCTCTGTGTATAATGACATTCATGCACAGTATATGTTATGAATATTAGATGTAAATTTTCACTATTACACTAAATAAAATCCACTGTCTTTTGCAGCATAACTCAGCTTATCTTTAGGCCATCTGCAGTTCCTTGCGTGGAAACAAAAAGTCCGAGACCTGGGTGAAACGTGCACCCTGAAACCCATTAATATCTGATTTTACAAGATCCAGGGGCGAATCAGAGTGATTGAGCAAAGAATTGCACGGATGCGGTCAAGCCCACGCATGGTCGATTGATCCAGAGCCAGACCGTGTTAGGTGATTGTGAAACGCCGGGTGGAAGAGAACCGCAACTGGCGCTGATTAACATTTATCAGAAGAACGAGAACCCTTCTGCCGTGAACGGGACGGAAACCAATGGGTTCCACGCACGAAAGGGAGTCGTCTTTCTCTTTCAGCACCTGCTCTGGCTCCTTGTAAGAGCACCGCTGCTCCTTGGGTCTGCTCTTCATCGGATCCTGAGTCGGCCCGTTGGCGATTATGAAGGCCAGCGCAAGAGCCCAGCTGCAGTGAGGGTCGGCAAACGTCTCATTGCACATCCCCTCACTCCCCCTGTCACTGTAGGACAGGTCATATTATGTTAGTAATGTTAACTAAAACCAACTGGCTTGGGTAAATGCTGATGTGAGGACTTCGTTCCCCAGATGCCACTTTTAAACTAAAGAAGAACCAGGTCCAGGGTTATAGGCCGAGGTGGGGGTGGGGTAACTTTGAACCATCCAGCTGTTTGCAGACTGTTAGCTGTCGATATAAGAGCATAAGACGCTTTTCCACTCTAAAGAGCATGTTTAATTTAGACCCAAAATGGAACGTTGAGACGCAGGAGCACGGGTCCCGTCTACAGTAAGAACTGGCTGAATGGCCTCGTATTGGAAGTTCCTCCACAAACGCATGATGTTTGCCAAATCAAAGAGCCATCTGTGTACATTCTCTTAAAAGGCCATGCGGTTTCCTGAACTAGACACAGTCAAAGTCTTCCAGATCCCAGTAAATATAGATTGGAAATATCCTGCAAATCCCCTATCATCATCTTCCTGCCTACTGACAGCTCGGTGAAAAGCACAGTTTCTTGTAAAAAAAAAATAAATAAATGAATAAAAAACTCAGTGATTGTGGTTTCCCACTCAGCCATCTGCTCCAAATCTGTTTTTATTTTACCAATCAGCCGTTCATTTCTTTCCAAGAAGCAGTGCGGACCCCTCACATTGTTAGCCGCTGCTGTGGGAATTATACTCTGATCTGCCATCAGGAAGTTTTGATTTGGAGTTAATTTTCACCCAGATAAACCTTTCATCGAATATTTAGATTCCTCCTGTGAGCAACAGTTCAGTAAATTCAGGAGATTTGCGGTGCAGATAAACTTCATCTCTCCCAAATTGTAGCACTCACCGTCAGCAAATCGCAGTTTGCATTAAAAAGAGAAATCATAGGACAGTTTAATTGAAAACAGCAACATGTATTGAATTTCTACAGCAATTAATCATGTGCCGACAGAAACAAAATGGAATTCAAAATATGAATATTATGAGGATTGAATGAAAGACCATCTGAGGCCACAAGCCAAATCCGCCACCAAAACAACGCCGTATGACTTTTGAACGCACCTTGCCAGTGTGATTCACGAAACGGCCTTTAAGAATTCTCCCCAAGTCTTTCGCCTCACAATACATCTGTCAAAGCTTGTCAGGCCTCGTGTGACAACTCCGATCTTTCAGGCAGTAAAGTGCAATAACGTCGTGTAATTTCTCATATCCGCCTGTAATCTTCGCTAATGAAATTGTCATCCAGCGCTGCGTCTGAAGGAAGAGACAGTCCGTAATTGCTTGGGTAGAGCCGCCATCCCCTGGGCCAAATCTCTCGTTTCATCTTGTTATTTCTCACCAGCAAAGAGACACTCTTAGGCTGTATCATCATTTTTTTTTTTTCAGTCTTAATGTATCCTTTTGTCAAGCCAATAAAATGCAGCTCAATACTCCCAAGCGCTGTTGTAATTTGTGTGGTGAAATCCAATATACATAATGTACAACTGGAACAATATAAAAAGTACAATTTACCTGAGCTCGAGTTATTAAAAGGCTGAGCTTACGAAACTTTTGGGGGTAAACTTCAATAGCTCAAAGTCAGCTGACGGCAAGATATACATTCTGGGGTATTTCAGAAGCTGTGCCGTACAAATCTACCTCACGTAAAAATTAAGTTTAAAACCGTTGGGTTTGTTCAAAGATTTTAATTATTTTCACATGGTAGCAAAGCAGAGCCTTCTCATACTGACCGGAGGAGTCAATAAAACTTGCATGTATAATGGCAGGAAACGCAAAGCTCTGCTCATGGATATAATGTTTTTTCATTATTTTATTAAAATCATTAAAAATCCAGAGATATTTCTCTTTTCTACCATACTCAAGGGTAAAACAGAAAGCCCCACAGGAACGTGAACTTACAGCTTTCTTGTAACACTTAAGCTGGCAGTTGTTAATTAATTCTACTACTTAGTGGCAGGATCAGGGTGAAACAATAAAGTGTTAAACATTTTTAGTCATAGCTGTATTTTGTACATTGCAACTCAAGTAATAATAAATATTAATGTTACAAGATTATCACATCCAGCAAACATCTGTTGGTCCTATAAAACCAAAACATATCAAAGCAACACACTTAGCAAATTGCAAAGGTATTTCTGGTGGAAACGACCAACAGTTGCCGTCAGAACAATTAATACCTGTGATGGAAAGCAGCCTTCCTCTGGTATTAATAGGGTTTCTCCTTAAGTGGCCCATTCCAGAGGCTACGGGATTCACACCCAGAGTGGGGAACACCAACAGATGCTACACACGTGTCCACACACCTCTCTCTCTGTCGGTTTCACGCCTTTCACATAGAAACAGACATCATAAAGTAAATATTAAATTTATGCCCCTGTAATATCCCGCTTTGAACCGGAGCTCCTTGGTGGAAACTGAAATAGCACCCCGAACAACTGCCTTGGGTCTGCAGGCGTTTAGTCGAGAGGTAGCATTCTGAGTTTACTTCTGCCTCCGCACCCACGTAACGCGGCCCATTCGACACGACCGTCATCTGAAGTTTGTTTGAAACGTGAAATATCTACTGGCCAAAGTCAAGAAAAGAGACGTGTTCTGAGACAAACGTCTCCCCTGTGCCGACCGGCTGTGACCCGAGAGGCTCCCTACCTCCTTAGACGAAATTTGCTTTTGATTTTCATCTTCGATATTTTTTTTTTCTTGAATACAAAGCTCACTGAGGCCTGTAAGCAATCTTGTTTGTTGTTGATGGATACCTTGGTTTGTAACTGACTTGTTATTGTTACAATACTGTGCCGTTGCCTAGGGAACTAGGAGAAATGGAGCTAAAACTGTGAGTCAGAGGTTAGAAGTTAGGAAGCAACTTTGTGAGCATATAGTTTTTGGAGTGTTTTCTATTAGAGCGAGCTTACAAGAAGTTCCAGTAGAATGTGCACTCTAGCCCACTCCGTCAACAGCAATGCATAAGACGAGGAACGTTCCAAGCTTCGGCTTGACTGATCACAGACGAAACTGGTGCTTTTAAGGGCCGAGGCGGATGAGGTGATGCACAGTCACCCCAGCTGCTTCATTCTCCAGCCATGCCGCTACACTTTTAAGCCCGGTAACAGGCAACGCGGCGTGGATAACAGCACCTGCGCCCAGCACATGCTCGCCCACGGAGCATCGCCGTTGCCCGGATCACTAATCAGAGCCGCGGCGTTCCACGAATCCACAGCTGTCTCGCGAGTGCACGCCGTGCATCCGAGCGCGTGCAGGAATCAGCTGGTGAAACACACGCCTTTGACGGCTGTTACCGTCTTCCCTGCTTCGCCTGCAATGCTATGGATGCATGCGTGCCTGTACGCGTCACTTAATATAATCGGCTTAATGCTGAAGTACATGAAGAACCATTTATACTCAGACATGTAAGGATTTAAAACATCATGACTATAAGAGAGATTTCTTAGGTGTAAGGTTGCACATGGGTTAGAAATAATACATGTATTAATGTAACGTTAAAACTAATATGCGTTAGGAATAACTGTCTGGAATTAATATGCGTGTTTGAAATGAGACAATTTATGCTAATGGACTAAGAATCTGCCAACAACAAAGGTTTGTTAAATAGCTGTATTTATAACAATAATTATAACATTTTTGATCCTTTTCTGGGCTGCGATTTTGTTTACTCAGAATTTTACTAGCACAGTCAGAAAATGTGATTTTCAACATATGGACATTTTTCTTAAATCTATACATGAATTAATACATTTTTAAACGTGCAAATAGCAACCCGCAGGAGATCCTATTGTGCCTGGAGTGATTAACAAAGCAAATCTGAGCCGCACCATCAAATTTCACAGCCTGAGAAAACTACTTTATAACCTAAGGAATGGAGAACTCTGCCATTTTGTCCCTGTGAAATCCACCGTACATGATCCCTGGGCCAGAGGCAATAAAACTTGAGTTTCTGCTCTACCTGCCAGATGACCAGCTTGCTAAATTAGAGCCTGGAAAAGCATGAAATTCCAAAGATGGTATATCAAAGCCTCGCCCTGGCCGTTATGACATCAGAGCCCTGTGAAGTAAACAGGCATGAAGGCATCCTTGAGTGCCGTGTGTGGGTTACAGCCAAGGAGGAGTCTGCCTGTTGCTAGCTGGAGCCAACTGAGAACCCTCGTAAAAGGCAGTGGGCCGTCTTTGTGTAACCCCACCCACTGTGTCCCCAGCACCGTTGTCTAGCAACATGACTCCTGAAAGTTAAGTAAAGATGCCTTTGCTATAGCTAATAAAGCTTGGCGTAGAGAATCAAATATTTATAGTCACTGATGAATATGTGAATTGTATACAGTATATACGCATATATTTTTACTAGACAGCTAGTAAAAATACACAAACAGGATACATAAATATACCTGACAGCTTCTGGGGTGGAAGAAACTAACCATGAAGGACAGATAAAGTATAAAATGTAATATTTGCGTATCATATTCCGTTATTCGTATCGATTTCCTCAATGTACCCGTAAGTGCATGCAAAGTTATGTTCTTATTTGTTACATTTTCAAGTGACTATTACTGAAATTCAGTTATTTTTTGCTTAAACTATAGTCCTCTGTGTTGCATAATTAGGATCCATACTTTTCTGGATGCCAGAAGTTAAGAGGAAGCTTGAAAATATTTGTGTATTTGTATCCATGCTCGTTTTTATTTGTTTTTTATCTTGGGCCCTGAAATTTGGCTAGAGACCTGAAGCAAAGCTTGGAGATACCCAGGGTAATGAACGAGGATGGCCGTGTGTCCTGACCCACAGGGAGGGTCAGGACACTGGCTGGCTCCTCCGTAACCAGCTAAAAGGGACTCAGAATGTCCAGACCGCGGGCTCTGACTGGATCAGTGCCCCGTGCCTGTATTTACGGCCTATTGATTTATGAACCTGTCTGCTTCACCTGTTTTTCCTCAGCCCTAAAGGATATAATGATTTCTCTACGTAAATAACGATTACAGCTCATCCACAATCAACCTGCGAGCAAAAATTTTACACTAAAAATTCTGAGCAGCAAACGGCTTCTGAATCTTCACCTTTGGTCGGTAATTTTTTCCCCGAAATCTGTCTCACATCCTTTTGACAGATTATTTCCTTTATCTCTGAGTTTCTCCATCTCTAAATGTTTTCCTCTGTGACCCTCTATAGTGCTGCCGGTCTCTTAGCTCCTCCGGTTTTCTCCTAAACCTGTATGATCATGAGTTCCATGTCGTCTGCTAGCTCTCACAGAGAGGAAACTCAGAATTACAATCAAAAACAAGTTCTCTGCCGATTTGTCTCCGAGCAAATTAAGCCAAATAGTTTTAACACACATCTGGCTTCTACCAAGGAATGTTTAACATATTTTTTAGCACGACTAGAAGTGAGAAAAAAGAAGGACAACATCACCAACTTAACATTCAGATTGTTTCTTTTAAGTACTTTTGTGTAGCTCATTTTCACTCCCAAAGCTATACAATGGCTTGCGCAAAGTCATCGATTTCCTTTATTTCTGACATTTCATTTTTTTTTTTTGTTCCTGGAATAATGACCCGCCAGTGAGTATTAGTGTTTTGTTTTCCAGGAAAAGCAGGTGATACCCAGTGGGCCGCAGTGAGAGGCTGCCACATCGAACACAGCTGGCCTCCTGCCTGTAAGAGCACAGCTCACGTCGAGAGCAGGAGATGGCTTTTCACCACGGGCCTGAGAGTCGAGGGGAGCTTGCCTGGAAGATTAATTGGATGTGGGACCGCTGCAAGCCACTCGCATATCATGTGGGACTGGTTCATGATTTCGAACTTCCCCAAGGTACCTTGCTGTATTTTCACTGGACAGCCTGCAAGTGACACCCATGAAAATGACGTGGAAGGACCGGAAGGGAGGCCTGCTAGGGGAATGAGTATATAGTACCAATTAACGGTCAGAACAGCCATAAGTGGACACTATATATAATGATATTATTGCCTATATAAATGGGTGTAGGGTGGATAATAGGGGCAACTGCTTGCACTTCATTCCCTCGCTACACAATTATAATTTAGCATTCTCTGATCACCCCCGCTCCTCCCCGCCCTCCTCCACTGGAGGTCAACCAGCGCCCAGCTCATACACACCCTCATGCACTGGAGGTAAACAAACGCCCAGCTCATACACACCCTCATACACTGGAGGTAAACACAC
>JAACJT020000013.1:877067-913438 GCA_009936485.2 Gymnarchus niloticus
CCCACCCATATCCCTCAATCTATGCCGGTGCCAGTAACTTACGAACGTATACAGTCCTTTGTTTACATGTGTTAACGTATATAAAACCATCTATATGTCTAGTTTGTTCACTTCAGCTGGGTATGGAGATTAGGCCTTAATACATCCCATGTCATTCACATAACTCGTCCTGGAACGAAACCAGGCACGCAAAACGAAACCTTGGAGCTGAAGACCGACCAGTCCCCGCTTTAGCACGCTGGCTCCAGATAGATTAGGGTCAGTGAATGGGTTCCTATGACATGCTGACAGAAGCTGGTCTCAGCCGGCTGAGGATTCATTAGAGGGAAGCCCTGCGTGGTGTTCCATTCAGGGTGCACCGAGCCCCCATTCCAAACAGTTGTCCTCAGCCATATTAATCATTTCACTAATCGTTGCCTGCAGGTCTGGAGGTCAACTGTGGCTTCCAAAAATGCAGCTCCAGAATTCTGAGCATTTCTGGGAAAGATCATGTGAAGTATTTCTGAGGGACTGGTGAAAGCCTCCTTTATTCATTTGGTTCAAATAGAAATTCCAAGATATAAAAAACATTGCAAATGGGAGTGGTATTACAAATGGGTTTTTTTTTTTTTTCATTTTTTATATTCAGTATGTTATTTAAATTACCTTTTCAGTGGATCTCAATCATTCCACATGAGAAAACTGAAGAGGTAGGAAGAGTGGTAAATGGGGAGGTTTTTTTGACAGGAACATACACTGTCATCATCCAACTGGTTCAGATGAAGCCATGGAACGGGTGGATGTCCTGAACTGGTGGGCCAGTGCTGAGGGTGATGGTTAGTAAGGAAAGGTACACATCTGATTCTGCTTGAAGTGTGAAGGAGGTCAACTCCTTCAGGAACATGAAGAGATGTGAGCTACCATCCATTACACTGTATTTGGATGACTGAGCTAAGTTAATAATACTGTTTCATTAATTAATACTCTTTATAATAGAGCAACATCATGATGCATTCTTCTTGATAAATGGTCCTAACTGTCCACGCTCAATTTCTAATCAATTTATACGCATTTGGGTCCATCAATTCATCGTTATTTAAGAAAGTAAGATAACTGACAAGACAAAAAATAGGGTAAAATAGGCAGAGGATCACTGAAGAATACACCAGGTCTCTGCTTTTTTAGTCCAGAGCAGTATGTCATCAGTCATGGCTCATTACCACAGGTTATATCCGTTGAATGTTCTGCACATTGGGAATTTCCAAGGAAATCCCCTCTTGGATGGACTGTGAATGTCTTTATCTGATTTCCAAAAGAGACCCCTGCCTTAGCTGGACTGGGAATATCTTTTACCCATTTCCCAAGGAAATTCCCTCTCAGATGGACTGGGAATGTGTTTTTCCCATTTCCCAAGGAGGCCTCTCTCTTGGATGGAATGGGAATGTGTTTCTCCCATTTCCCAAGAAAATCCCCATCTTGGATGGACTGGGAATGTGTTTTTCCCATTTCCCAAGGAGGCCTCTCTCGGATGGAATGGGAATGTTTTTTCCATTTCCCAAGGAGGCCTCTCTCTTGGATGGAATGGGAATGTGTTTTTTCCATTTCCTAAGGAAATCCTCTCTTGCATGGACTGGGAATGTCTTTATCTGATTTCCCAAAGAGACCCCCATCTTAGCTGGACTGGGAATGTGTTTTTCCCATTTCCCAAGGAAATCCCCATCTTGGATGGACTGGGAATGTGTTTTTCCCACTTTCCAAGGAAATCCTCATCTTGGATGGACTGGGGGAATGTCTTTTTCAGATTTCCCAAGATGGTAACTCCTGGCATAATGGGACCGTCAGACAATAAACCTATTGAACAATTCAACAGAACTGACAAACAGAAGCAGAGCACCAGAACTTGCTTGATAGGCACCTAAAATCTCCCGATTTATTACCAAATTCCCCTTTTCATCTATTTCCAGGCTTCTAAGGTGATTTGACCCCAGTCCCACCACGCTAACCCAGAACATTTGTCCTCCAGTACCCATTGGTTAAGCGGCTGCCAAATTTCAAGGCGAGGAGAGTGATCAGAAGCCCATCTTAATGATTTATTTGGGGGGTGTGGCACAGATGCATGATGCAATGGGACTTGCTGTTGGTCTGATTTCTCCGTGAGGAATTAGAGGACGCCATCCGCTCTCCTTCTGCCTTTGTTCTCTCAGCACCATGGCGGTACTTTGAAGGCCCCCGCACACAAAATGCCTCAGATCTCAGGCTGGGCTGGCAGGGGAGGCTCAGGCTCCTCCACGTCAAGCAGCACCCACCCTGCCCCCCCCCACACACACACACACCCCACCGGACGAGGCCCACGATCAGATTCCGCCGGCCCTCTGCTTTGCATGACATACTGTACATATCAACAGAAATCTCCACATGAATTACAGCAAGGCCCGGCAATGGAGGAAGACGGTCCTGAAAGGACATGAAAGGCATGAGTTAATGCTTGCCGAGCTGTCATTTTGAGAAAGGCACAAAAATAATTTGACAAATGCTGACAAAATTTGTTACTGACAGTTACCGGCATACCTGCAATGGCCCTTTGAGGTCTGCACGCGTGATCTTTCGTGTGCAAAGCCAGAGATCTGGGAATCTGGATCCATTGCAGCTGACGTGTGTGCCATGGGATGTGTATACATACACAATGTCTAAATAAATCATTTCAGCTCACACACGTGTTAAAACGACGAGCGTTCCATCGCCATGTCCGGGTTGCGTGTGCATCGAAAAAATCTCTGCCTCGCTCGCAATTGGAAGATCGTGCTTATCCAACATGTAGGTCGCGTGAATTTTGAAATGGTTTTTCTCTGCTGCTGACAGCTTGGCCACATGCAGGGTTTGGGACTAGTATTAAAGCATCATTAGGGCGGATTCAGCTTTATTTGTCCGGGACTGTTTATTTAGTGGATACACATGTTTACAATCCACCCATTTATTTTCTCCTTTTTAAGGTTTCCGAGAAATATTAATACATTTCAAAATGCGTTTCAGCCCTGCTAGGAATGTAGTTTAATTGCTGGTCCTGGCAAAGGACATGAACGGTCCATTTGATCTTACCAACTCTCAGACATTTCCCCAAGAGTTCATATACAGAAATTGGCTCCCGGTGTGCCAGACTAACACACGACAATAATTGTTGCCAAAAAACAATGAGGAAGCACGCATCCCCTACAGTGGAAAGGAGCCAAATTCCTGACATGACTGTGGTTCCCATTTGCACGTATTCCACATCGGTAATGAAAATGAGATTCTTCCTGATGGATGGCCAGGACACACAGACTGCGGGATGAGCACTGCTGGGATAGGATATGGCCACAAATCCCCATGAAAGGGCCACAGCTGCCTTGTCAGTCATCTGAGGAATCCACTTTTTAATCAAACAACAATAATAAATCTGTTGGCCTGCTGCTGACAAATTGATCTGGAATCCAATCAGACATGCTGTTTCAATGGACGTCCTCCGTAATATTATACCCGGTCAAGACTCCATCACGAGCAAAAATAAAAATTAAGCATGAAGAAAATGGGTACAGCATTCATACAATAGAACAGGTCTTAAAAGACAGGCAAAAACTTAAACCTCCGCTGTCATCTTTTTAAAATTCAGCCAGAAAGTTCGTGTAATTGTTGTTGCGAAATTGACCTTTTCGTAATTGTAACTTGTCATGCTTGCTCGATTAGGAATGTGGTGACCACATTTGTAGAGCACGTCCTCAGTTTGCTATCGAATTCCTATTTATGACCTGCCGCTGGCCATTAAACTTTAACTCTATGCACAAAAGGCAAAAAACGAAGTATACTGCTTCAACATAATTAATGCCAACTGTGATCATGACATAAACAGCAGATTTAAGGTGTATTACAGCGTATGGCAGAAACTCCAGTGTTCACCCGATATCTTTCAGCCATGTACTTAGGATCCTGCTGTGCTTGCGTCGTTTCATTTTAACTAAAAGTGATAATTAGACCTATTCAGCGGCAAAAGCCATCTCAACAGACTGAGGGGAAAGGGAGGCTTTCCAGTGGACCGGTGAAACCAGGTAGGCCAAGCACAAAGACGACACAACGCCTCTTTGAAAAGACATAAAAACAAACTTTTGGGTAGATTATCTCTTCCCTGTAACACGGCCTCTTCCACCTGCCCAAGACGATGTCCTTAATTTCTCAGTTATACACACCACAATTCAGATTTTTTTCTCTCGGCTGACTGATAATGTTTAAATACATACACAGTCGCCCTGTCAAAAACAGTGAAGGAGTCAACAGGAGGATTAGGGAGAGATAAATTTTAACTCGCACTTTGCTTTTGTACACACGTTCCCGTGAACCTCCGTATTAACTTTAATAATGACTAACAGCAGGAATGTCACAGAAAAGACGTTTCACCCAACGAAAAAAGGGAAGCGAGGAATCCTCAGTTCCAAAAACTACAGTAGGATCAGTTTATTGTTGCACATAATCGTGCATTTATTTAACACGTGTCGGGCACATGTCAGGTGGACATTTTTTTGCTCTCAAGCTGCCTGAGATAGCCAACTCTGCAACTCCACCTATTTTCTCAGCTGGAGTAGTTCAGGTTAAGTAGCTCCATGTCACGCACCATGGGCATGCCCCTTTTGCGTCTTGAACCAACAATTACTTTTTTTGTTCATAGCATGCAACAAAAGACAGATCTACGGCGCTTTCTGCCACTGCCATGTTATGCTGCATTATGGGATACGCTGCTGGTTAAGAGGCTGGGAGAGGGGTCACTGAACATTGATGGGCTGGTGTGATGCTGGTGTTGAAGGTCACAACAAAACTTTCGAATGAGATACCTTAGTTACTTTGCGTGTACTCGGGTGCCTCATTGTGATCAGCAGGGAAATATGTGGCTAATCACATCAGACTCCCCAGACAGGATGCTTTTTTACAAGGGGCTTCAATGACATAAACATTACGGAGGCATGTTTGGCATGGTGTCCTGCACCTGGCCATTGGGGGGTGATGCCGACGATCTCCCACCCCCAGGCCGCTAGGATATCAAGCTCAAAGAAATGCAGTAGAGGTGGGATGCCAGAAACAGCTGACCAAAGTCTTCAAAGGAATATTTCAGCTCCCTGAATAAAACTCGTTTTCAGCACGGCTTGACCACTGGCAGGGGGATTGACTAAAGCATCCTCTCCGCCCGGCTAGACCGCGTGGCACACCCGTTAATCAGTGAACACGTGCACGATACTCGAGCGGGACGGGCGGAAACGTGTGGCACGTAAAGTTAGGTGATGCGTGCCAATCCAGCTTGGCAGCCCCGTCACATGCCCTGAGCCAGAGCGGACAGACAGTAAAATGTTTGATTTTTTTCCGTCAAGGCAGGTGCTTCGATGGTATTTCCTCTCCATCTAAAAAAAGCAAGCAGCTCCGTGTGCCAGCACCTTGCTGTCCTCGCTCAGATTGTTAAAGCCAGATCATGTGTCATTCATTACTGGCATGTTCTCTGCTCTGTCCTCTTAGCGCGACTATTCCCTCTCTCGTTGTTATAGCTCTTCCTGCTGTCGCTCATTTTAGCAGGTTCCCGCGGTCATCTTTTCCCGTCTCCACACAGCATCGCGCGTCTTACGTTTCCCGTTTTAGTTAGCAGTTATGTTTGGGATTCTACCACTGCGACAAACACACTTCAAGTAAGTACAATAACAATATTGTAAAAATGCACCATATAAATGACTGAAGTAATCCCTAAATGTACTCAAGACTTCTTATCCCTGTACAAAACTTAGCGGCTGTTTAAGTGACTTAATAGACCATTTAATCTTTTCATTCAATCCAATGTGCTCTGCAGCACCTCGCTGCTTGTAGGGGCACCAACCGGCATATCCGTACGTCCAGGTGACTGCTGGGTAAGTGTTTCCCCGTGCACTACCTGTAGACTTTGTGTACAATGTACATCTGTTCACCCACTTACTTTGCAATGGCTTCCAATGAGCAAACCCAATAAACTTAAAACACTTGCACATGTCCACGGATGACAGAATTCATATGTTTTCTGTCTGGTTATCATTGTATTTTATTATTATTATTATTATGACATCTTCTTCCAAAACACATAAATCTTGTTAGGCATCAGGCGGGAAATGGTATTTTGAAATAGATTTTTTTGGTTAAAGTTTGTTCATGTTTGGATTACAGTTTTCCGGCAACCCCTGTGTGTTTTAACGTGGTTAAATATGTACGTCATCGTCCACCGCGTCCACAATCTTGCTGTGGCATAACGCCACCTGCAGAAAAATCTGCGGTGCTTCACTAAGTTTTCCTCGGCCAGGGCAAGCTGCCACCTTTGCCACACTGAGCATATTGGGCCTCGTCAGCCAGCTCAAACCCTTGGGATGGGACGCGAACTCAAAGGACTGCTAAACCAGACCCGGTGATGGAGAACACAATCTGAAGTGGGATCGACATGCCTGTCTCGGCTTTCCTCTCGGTGATCCCAGTCTAGGCCGTTCATAGAGACGGTATTCCTCCGACCTTGGTCCAGGAAGCAGGCTGCGTTTTTGTGCTGCCTTCCCGGGTAAAGCAGGTCCCTCTTCCAGGAGACCCCCATGCTTTAAGAGAAAGCCAGGTCATGTGCTGATCCTCCTTCTTCTTGGCACCTGATTAGCGCAACTGCTATTCCGAAGCAGCACATTTAGCTGCGGTATCCAATGGCATTTGGCCGGATGCCATGAAATTTCACAAAGTCTATATATAACCTGTCAAAGTCTGTTTACCACTTAATAAAATAAACCAAAGCTGTTCCCCCAACACCCTGTGCCAGATGGACATAGTGAGGGTCCAAAAGGTTTCTCTTTTGGCTTCCTAATAGTGGCTTTTTTTTCCCCAAATAAATGGAACAGTCTGTTCCTTAGCATTATTTTTAAATGTGTTTTGATGAGGTTGCACAGGGAATTTAGAAAAGAAAAATAGCAAATATTTGCTTTCCCCAGTGCCCCACAATGAATAACCTTTGCTCTTAAACTGCGCTGTTTTCGGCTAAATATGTATCTCCTTTTGATGCATTCAGCATTTTTACCACAGAGAAAGTATTCCGTTTTTTTATTGGGTGCTAAATTATACCAATTCTGGAAAGGTGGAGTGTATCACCTTTGATTTTAAGCCCCATCATGATACTGGATAGGCCTCAACTGGGTGCGACCCATGTGTTAGTTGGCCAACATTCCCAGACTGTTCTGCTGTCTATAGTTCTCTTGGTTATTTGTCATCATTATGAATACACCTTCATCAGTTATAATATATATTCACTCTGTACATTCTGTCACGCATACACTTTATTTTGACCAAAGACACTGACAATCCAGTGCTGGGTTCCCCGCTGACAGACATACGTTCATTTTCCGGATTGAAGATTCTTTTTTTTGATATTTCCCTGCCTTCGCCAGAAGAACTGGCCACTGCTTATTAGTGGTCCTGGTGCCCACGGGGAGAATATATTTGTCGCAATCTGGCCAGCAGCAGTGCAGACCAGGTGCAGGCAAAAGACTGGGACATTGGTCACGAGGTACCAAATACAGCTTGTAGCCACGGCAAGAGAGGTGCATCATTGCCGATTTTCGCAATAATCCCTGGTCAGCACGAGGAAGGGAGCGCTACCCCTCCACCCAGGAAGTTATCCCTAGCAGCCACGCCTCCCCCCAAGCAGTTATCCCTAACAGCCTTGATAGGATGCCTGGAAATGTGTGAAGTCCACCATTCGCTTTATCAAAAATCTGGGCTTCTTAATGCCACTGTTTTAAAAACCTGCTACATTTGTTCTGACTGTATAAATAGTACCAAGCATTACCGGTCCATGGAAATAAGGTTATGGACCACGGCCAACCTCCGTCAAAGGCCACCGCCAGATGGCTGGGGCCCAATCCACTGCCGGCCCACACGCCTGAGCAAAAGCATCCAGCCCCCTCACTCCCCCCACCCTCCATGTGCTCACCAGCTCTCTCCCTATTAAACTATTTTTGTAGGGGGGGCTGCTACGTATCTCAAAACCGTAATTAAATCACCAATCAGACGTGTATTAATGGGCTGCAAGGTGTCTCGCAGAAGGACTAGCAAACAACTGCTGCGACATCATGGGGGACGGTCGATAGCAGACAGTCTCTCGTACCCAGTGGTCACACGTTGGCACGCGTCCCTCCATCTGAACGCCAGATCCCTGTGTCTCCTTTTGCGCTGTACCTGTTTATCTCGCTCTAATTCATTTTGCGGACCAGAGCGCGCCAGTGGGACCCGACCCTCAGAGCCTACATGCTGCTGGAAAACATCAGCCTGCTGCGTAAAATCTTGACGCAGTTCCGTCTTGGCACACATCACTGTGTCAGGATACGTTTTATTCCTACCCAATCTCCCCCATCCCCTCTAGACCTCACACAAACACACACACACACACTCAAGCATGCAATGGGTCCATCAGACTTTCTAATCTGTAGGACACAGGGACATGATTTGCCATCAGGAGACCCAGTAGGCATCTCGCATCCATTTCCTCAGCGGATTGTCTTTCCCAAAGCCTCCCTACTAGTGACCCCCTTCTCCAGCAGGTGGGGAAAAAGTCAGCAAGGATCACTTGAACTGTTTGGTAGCATGGCAACAAACATTACGACAAACTGACACACACATATACACACACACATGCTGTAGCTTACACATGGGAGCTAATTCGCTGCCAGCCTCCTTGAACTTCGCTCTTGTAGCAATGCAGCCCCATTAATGGGAATAGACATGGACCTGATATGTAAGAAGTTCCAAAGTACCAAAGACTGCCAGAGTCCATTACGACTAAATATCCTCGGTGACATGTACGGTCAGCTGAACGTTTATTTTATGGACTTCATTCCATGTTCAAAGGTACAATTACATGACCCTGCAAGGGAATAACCTTCAGCTGAGTTCACTGATACAAGAGTAGCTTTGCAGATGTTCAAATGAAGAAGACCAAATCACTCAACATTTCCCTTATCTGTGCTGATGAAATTGTTCAGTGTATATCTACTTAGAGTCACTTTGCAGATTCTGAAAGGTTATGATGGACGGAATGCGATACAGCACATCCCATTACCCACTGCAGAGAAAGTATTATTGACTAAACATATTTCAACTTCCGCATTAACAAGTACCATTAGGTGTTGTCAGGGGAATAATTATGATTGAAGGAGATTGCTGCTGACATTAAGCCTAACCGAAACAAGAGTAAATGTTCTCAAACAGAATGTCCTTTTGGATGCTGGGTACATGTGACGAGAGGGTGACCAACTGAGAAAAAGAGGAGAGTCCATTGACAGGGACATTAACAGTCAGAGGTGATTATATTCTGGCAACGCAGTGGACGAGGCGTAGCTCCTCGTGGGGGAAGAAGACCCTTAGCCTGTTTCCTCTTGCAGCTCCATCAAGGAGGCACAGCTGGTCATGGTTTACGCATGAAAGCGGTGGTACGCACGAGTGTCCATGGAGGGCTTTAATGCTTCCCTTCTGACTGACAAATTGCCCCTGATACAGTGAGGTGCGTGTGCCTTCTAAGGTTTATCTCAAGGGGTTTCCAACCCACCAGGCTCTTTAAAGGAACATGTCCGTTAATTTCAGCCAACGTATTTATCTTTGCCTTCGAGGTTGCAGCCTTTATGAGAACTGACCAAGCTGTTTGTCTCCGGCTTAAACGGTGGGAAGTCTCTGGCAGTCTGGGCTCTCCGTAATACTTGGCAATGCGGCCTTCAGATGCTAGGAGAAGGCTGACGTTCAGGCAGCCCATCATCGAAAACACAGCACATTAGGTTGACGTTCCCTTCCTCTGCTGCCTGCTTGCAGATAGAGAACATTCCATGACATTGATATTTCATAACATGGTGATGGAGACTGGCCAGGCTTCCAAGGGGCAGGACTATGTTTGATAGGCGTTGATGGCAACCCACCCCCCCCACCCCAATCTGCCTTCCACACTCCTTCACAGCCCGTTTGCATTTTCCTAACTTTGTGGGTGATTTGACATCCCAAGAATGGGGGGGGTGGTGGTTTACATATAAGGAAAAACTTTAGGAATTATGGGAAATGAAATAGAAACATTAAACACTGGCAGTGTCTTCGGGAGCATTCTTTTCTCGTATTCCAAATGCTTTGGCAATGTTCTCGAGACTCACTGTGTCAGGAGTCAGGTTTAGCTTAAGTGGTCTTTTATTGTCTCCGCTTGCAGGGGGCAGGGGTCTGCAGAGATGGTACCAGGGTGCTTTGGAGAGTTCGTCATCCTGTCGACAGCCAGGCTTAATCTTATCTGGCCCCATAACAGATAGCAAAGGCCAGTGCTGCACTCCATTAGGAGGCCCAGAGCTCAACATCTAACGGGTTTAAAGTACCATAAGCTCTATATGTACATGAACAGAAGGACGGACAGATGGATGGACAGGCAAGCGGGCAGACAGACAGACACAGATAGATAGATAGATAGATAGATAGATAGATAGATAGATAGATAGATAGATAGATAGATAGTTTGTCCATTATGATGTAAATGTTTAAAGACTGTGCTCTAGACCTTATTTTAGTATTTAAAATTCTATTTTTTTGCAGGCTGTAAAATCATCTGATTTTGTGCCAGTTTTCCATTAACCCACGTGTGACATTTATTCATTGGTAAATAGATGTTCTTCTTTCTGCTTGTCATTCTTATTTGCCTCAATGTCGGATGTGTCTGTTTGTATGTTTACCGTTGTAATAAATTATAGCATGTGTCCAATTCCAGCTTCTCACACTGGATAGTTTCCCACGCAGAGAAAACAGACTCTGAAGGCCCATTTCTACAGGGCCTTGATTTCACCACGCTATGAAAACAAACAAATTGCACTGAGGGAAGATCAAGGAGAAGCTCCGACGTGCAAATGGCTCAGGCCTACGACAGGCACCACTCCTCCTTCTATGGGTATGTGTAAACAGGCCATAATGACAGGTTGTTAAGCAAGTGGGCCTGTGACCAATAAGAAAACAGCTGACCCAATTATCCAGACGCAATGACAAGCCGTTTACGTCACTCTCCCGGGCAGCTGCAAGGTTTATGAGGCTAAAACTCACAGATGAACATCAAAGGGGGATCTTGTTCCTGTAGGTATGAGATTTCTTTTAATGTATGTACTGTGCTGAAAAAGGAATGTTCCAGACATATAGTAGAAGGAGGTAAAGTATGGAGCTCATGCAATGAGCAGGCAAGGGCCTGTATAATGTAGAGGGCATCGCGGAAAAGCCAAGGACATCTTGCAGTTCCACCACCAGTCCTCAAGGTGCCGACGTATAAATAAACGCTTCCCCCAATAAGCTTCCTTGTTTAATTTCTGCCCGACTCACAGCGAGGTGTTTTCCATGTGTGGCCGCAGTGATGCTCAGCACGTGGAATGTGCGACCTCCACCCTTCGACGAGGAAATAGATTTAGACTGTGTCAGACAGCATCATGGGAAGAATGGCTCTTACCTCTGTCTTACCTACAGAGGTTCTGGCGTTGATTTAATGTTCTCCCAGGGCTCAGGGGTGTCACGTGAGATTTAATCTTAGATATAATCTTGATTCTACACATAAAGACACATTACTGGATCATTTTTGAGCCTGATTTTCTTTATTTAAATCATTTAAAACATATTGCATCATAATGTTCTTTTCAGTATGAGCTCATTATGGGATGAGGGAGGAGCTTTCTGAAATTGTAATCCACCCCAATCGCAAAAATCGTATGTTTAATAATCACTCGTGAGATGTCTCGGTCGAGTCGACGAAGCTTGCGGTTTATAATGAGACATTTTTTCTATAGGCAGTAAGATGTGGCAGTCTAATGACAGGACGCAGGATGTCTTGGAGGCCGGGAGTGGATTTCACGTTCATAACTGAACATAAGCCTATTTATACTGTTATGATCTCAGCCGTCCCTGGATGATTTCCAGAAATGCAAAAGTAATATCCAAAGCTAATGTTCCCCCACGTACTGCGCCTGCACTGGGAATGACAGCCTAATATGCGGAGATGGGCATCAGGACGGAGCGACTCAGTGGAGAAAACGTAAAGCTCGATCACCTGGCGAGGATTCGTTAACCAATGCCATTCGATTACATTCAGGCATTAATTTTCTTGCTACTTTCAAATCTCTCTCGGTGTCCAATCTCGGGGGAGTCCACATACCTCATACTTTTATAGAGCACGTCCCCCTATTGTAGTCACACTGGATACTCAATTAGGAGCCACAGCCAGTTTAGCTTTAAACCGAATCAAATGGGATTTATGTGCACGGTGTTCGGCCATTTTAACAAACAAATGCATTGTTAAAAGCCTGTTGAGTGAAGCCTCAGGAGTTACGGCTGTTTTTTTTTTTTTTGTTTTTCCATTGAGTTCTGCGGGTTTTGCTGAATAGCAGCAGGGGTTTGGGGGGTAGCTAAAGGACAAACTCAGCTGCTAGATTAACTCATCAACACTGCATTGCTGGGTGTCAACAGAAATGCTTCACACACAGGACCAGCAAGGAATGAAGACCATTTGGGGGTCACAAGTGGTAGTCCTTCAGTCCTTTATCCTTTTAAATGTTAGCATCTGCCTTTCAAGCACAAGGATGTAACCTTTAAACCTCTGTGTGGCAAAAAGAAAAAAAAAAATTGCATTTAGAAAATTGCAATTTCCATGGTAGACATTGAAAAGCTTTCAAAGTTTGAAGGAAAAAAATGTTCATTGAATATAAAATGTGCTAATAACTGTAATTAAATATCAATGAAGATAAAAACACCATGTGTCTAAAACTGAATTTGTTTTTTTCCTTCAAATAACTATATGATTAATGAAACTACCTTGGTTGAAAGAAGACTGATCGGTTGAAAAAAAAGCTTTCTCAGTCACATTTGTTTATAATTTCTTTAGTCCAAAAGTAAAAGTCAAAAACCCTACCCAGAAATTCTAATGCATACGTCTGATCACGTTTATATAGAAAAGCATATTTGTTCAAAATGAGTTGCACACATACTGCATTTGCAAGCTCAAATGTCAATGAAAACAGCCAGCATTTGTTTGGAACATGAGTTAATGACCGTTTCACATGGCGGTCACAGCAGAGTGATCACAGTGCCAATGCCATCACGTGTGTTTTCGGGAAAACAGTTAAAGAATCTGAATTCATAGAAGGTCCTAAAGTGTGCCTGTGTGCCTCTAAAGTGATGCTTTCTTTGAAAGTCGAGCCACGCACGGTGGTCTAACCGACTCAGGTCAGCCACCTCGCAATGAGAAGTGCTTCGTAAATTCGCACTGAATGATATTGTGTCAACTGCTCAAGTTAATGGAATTAAGAGGTCATATGCAAAAAGCACAGAAATTCGACAGAATTTATCACTATGTAAAATATGTTTAAAAATGAAATGCAGTTTTTTTCATACACTTTGAGCTGCTAGATTTGTTTTTTTGGTTTTTAGACAAGCTTGGATAACCTGGATATACATGTATAAAATCCAAATGAATTTTGCCAGTAGCACCTTGCAGAATTTGTGACTACTGTTGTTATGCTCTGATTAAGCAACAGCGAAACACGAAGACGATAACGATAATATGTAGCTATGCTTTAGTTTGAATGAATTTACATGACAGACCTTTAGTAAATAATATAACATGAACCCAATTCAAATGAAGCAATGTGTGTAAAAGTTTCTTGTCTTATTTCAATGTTGTGAGAAACATCGACAAATCAGCACATATTGACACTAGGCGGGGCCGTGAAAGGCGCGTCTTCACACAGAAACGTGTGTCGGCACTAGGCGGGGCCGTGAAAGGCGCGTCTTCACACAGAAACGCAAATCGGCACTAGGCCGGGCCGTGAAAGGCGCGCCTTCACACAGAAACGCGGATCGGCACTAGGCCGGGCCGTGAAAGGCGCGCCTTCACACAGAAACGTGGATCGGCACTAGGCGGGGCCGTGAAAGGCGCGCCTTCACACAGAAACGTGGATCGGCACTAGGCCGGGCCGTGAAAGGCGCGCCTTCACACAGAAACGTGGATCGGCACTAGGCCGGGCCGCGAAAGGCGCGCCTTCACACAGAAACGTGGATCGGCACTAGGCGGGGCCGTGAAAGGCGCGCCTTCACACAGAAATGCATGTATGAATGTTTCTCCATGCATTTGTGATGTGATCACCCCTGACCCACACTGACAGTGTTCATAGCCTAGGGTCCCAGCACTGCTTCTACATGAGCTGTGGGATGACGGGACTTGCTGTGGGCAGAGGGCAGAGGGCCTGACCCCCACACCAGTGCTTGTCAGCCGACTGACGGCCAATCCCAGGGGCTGGCGCCTAGCGTGTCCCGGGAGTCAGGTTAAAAAATAGATGCCTCCCTCTCCCACTGTCCTCCCTCCACAGTTGTTGTGCGAGGGAGAGTGACAGGAAGAGCGTGTCTTTCAGGGTATTAAATTGCAGCAGTTGTCATCGGAGGGCCGTCGTTACTTCTGGGCTAATTATCTCACCGCTTGTAAACAAACAAGCCGCCAGAAAGGGGGGCTTATTGTGCATCGCCGAGACGCTTGTTACGCCAGTGGTGTTTGCGGTTCAGAGGAGGCAGCTGAGCTGAGAAGGTGAGCTTTCAGAGACCACGTCTCTCAGACTACCTGGTGCTCAGTCAGGTCGCCACCAAAGCCTCGGTTTCACAGGAAGCTCCCCTTTAATGCTCTCCCCTGCAAGTCTGTCCAAGTTTTAGAAAAACAATTCACATATATTTAAATGTTTTCACTGCGTTGAGCATTGTGAGCATATAGGTGCATAAAATAAGCAAAGTTTGCATGTTCCATCCATCTATCCATCCATTTTCCACCTTTTTATCCAATACATGGTGTTTGGGGGGGTGAAGCCTGTCTCAAGCAGCACAGGACACAAGGCAGGGGAACGCCCAAGATGGTACAATCCATCTCATAACACACACTTCGTTTTAAAAAGTCTATCTATGGTTTATTATTCCAAAACTGTCCTTTTAAGAAAAACAGATCATCGTAAGATATTCCAGAAAACCTACATTGTGCCAGAGAACAAGACAGATTAGAGTTTATTTATTTTCTGAGCAATTCTAAAGTTAATACATTGTGTAGAGTAGAGAAGAATCAGCTTCATCGTGGTCATTTATTAAGTCCCAGTTGTGATTGTGACGTTCCTTTGGCTGGCTGGCACTATGACTCTGCCAACGAGACCTGCGGGCACAGCCCCTGCTGTCACTGCCATCTCCTCCGGATGGTCACCCTTGGACCAGACAGCCAGCATGAGGCAGATCCATGATCGAATGACAGCTAAATCTGAATAACAGGCGACTATAACCCTGCTTCGTCTGAAGTGAACCAGCTGGCAGGTCTAAACATACCTCATTAATCGCCCAGTGCTTCGTCCCTACGTCGGTATTCATTTGGAGCACACACTTCTGCATGCTCAGGTATTTATGTATGCTTCAAAAACCTAATTATGCCATTGCACTTGACATAGCTAAAAAGCTCATTTGCTAACGGAGACAAACTTAGGTATGATGCTAACTGTCAAGAGGGAGACTACTGTTTCTTTTTTAATAACGTGCACAAGATGGCATCGAGTACAAATTTAGCAGCGGAATTCGTTTTTCACTTCAATGGAGGCCGGTCATCCATCAGAGGTAATTCATTTCTGGGGGCAACTGTGCCGAGTTCCCGTCAGTCCCCATTTAGAGCTGTCTGATCCCACATTAGCTAACTGAATTAGCCTGGTGTTTTGATTTTGAACTTGAGAAGAGCGGTGGATCAGAGCAAGTTTATCCAATCAGCTGGATGAACAGAAAACGGCCTTGGCTGATGTGGTAACTACAGCCAGCATAACGGTTCCCTGACAAGACCACATTCCTGGTATCTTCTCCATGCCATCTGGACACTGTGGATCCTTCTGGAGTTCTGCAGTTGACCAACAAATCCAAGGTGGGCTCCATTACCATGTCACTACAGCAGGCGTATGGAACATTCAATATTCTGGTTTATTAGTGGTGTTTCCAATAATTCTGAGAAAGATTCAGCAATGCAACAATAAATTCAATGAATGGTAATGGAATTTAAATTCATAAAGGAAAACTAAGGTTTGCTACTTAGTCTTCCAAGTGTTGCAAAGTTAAATGTACCACTGCTGACAGAGTAGAGCTATTCTGCTTCATGACAAAACTGCATGATATTCTTGTAAATTTGCCAACACAAACCATGGCTCTTTACTATGGAAATGTGTGGTACACACTATGACTATGACTCTCCACCTCACAGTTATGTGATACAGAACATGATGTTCCCCTGCACAGTTCTCTGGGACAGACTGAGACACTCTCTTGCAGAATTCTCCAGTGCAGAGCAATGCTCATCTGTAGAATTGTCTGGTACAGCCGTTGAGTCTCTTCTACAGAAATCTGTGGTGTAGACTATATTCCCTCGTATGTTTCTCTGATTCAGACTGATGTTTTCCTGTTTAATTCTACAATTCAAACCATGACACTCCACTGTAATATTTGTCAGTTCATGCGGAGAAACTCCCCATGCTGAAGAATTCTTAGTTATGCTCCCCTGTACAGCTCTCTGGAACAGATGCTTGCATGTAGAATTCTCTGATTAAGATTCTGACACTCTAACACCCAATTCTCTAGTACAGACCATGTTGGATTCACTGACTAAAACTATGACATTCTAATGTAGAATTCTCTAGTAGAGACCATGGCACATTCATGTTAAATTCACTGACTAAAACTATGGCATTCTAATGTAGAATTCTCTAGTGGAGACCATGACACTTTGATGTTAAATTCACTGACTAAAACTATGGCATTCTAATGTAGAATTCTCTAGTAGAGACCATGACACTTTGATGTTAAATTCACTGACTAAAACTATAACATTCTAATGTAGAATTCTCTAGTAGAGAACATGACACTGATGTTAAATTCACTGACTAAAACTATAACATTCTAATGTAGAATTCTCTAGTAGAGACCATGATACTCATAGAATGACTCCTGCTGGGAAGATTCACTACCTTCGCTAATTTTTGGGCATGACTCAGATTGTAATTCATTACAGAATCACAGAGCCTAAGAGCTGATATTGTAATATTTTCCAAGACCAATAGCCATTAGCAGCATTTTTCAATGTTACTGTCATAATGTTAATAACGTTAATAATAATAATGTAATTTTTCAGCCCTATAGTCCTAACCAGGTTTTTAACCTGGCCTCTAGTAAACCATTCAGAGAACATACGTTGTTCATAACATGTTCAAAATGTTCCATGCGCATCTCAATTTGAAGAATAAAGCTGAGATAGATGCATTCATTTAGTGTTACACATATGTAATCATATTTTAGTTTGTGAGTCAATTTTTTTGCAATAGTCTCACTACCCCCAAATACACATGAGAACCACTCTATTGCATGAGATTGATTTCCTCAGTGCTCATGTCTCCCAAGGACTAAAATTAAGAAAATGCCTATTAATCCTTAAATATCCTGAGGATAACATTGGAAAATGCAGACAATAAAAATGAATCCTTAGGAAGCAATTTTGTATTAAGGTATTGGACATCACGTTGTGTTATCGTGACATAATGCCCTTAGGTTATCAATGTCCTGTTTGTCTGTCTGGAGATGAACAGAGCAGCAGAGGTCCACTGATTTCTCTTTCATCAACAACATGCCCCCCACCACCCTCGTACCTCATCTCCATTAACATATTTACAGAGGCATACCGTTGACCTCTGACCTTCCCCTCCATGTCAGGCCCTGCAGCTGAAAACAAACAAACGACTCGTAAAAACAGCTGGATTGGAAATCCCCATCGGGGTCCCTTAACTTGAAATAAGGGCCCGCCACCGGCACCCATTCTCCATTCCGTCGAATCCCAGGTAACGTTTGTGTCCTCTGTGTCTCGCTCCTGTGGTACCGTACCCGTCAAGCTCACGCGTGCACTCCGACAGTCCCAGTTGTTAACGGTGCTCGCGCTGCCATGATGTGTGGCTTCAGTTGACTTTTGCACGTCGCTCGCAATACGTTTCTGATGCGCGAACGTGTCCGAATGTGTTTCTGATAGATGGCATCCCCTTTCCCAGACCTGCCTTTCTGCAGCTTAAGACATTTGCAACTGGTGTCAAGGCCAAATAAATCATGGAATATCAAAGTGTCCATGTAACCATTTTTGTATTTCAACACATATGGAATCAGAACATGTCTGTCGTCAATGTGAAAAGCTCTCAGGAACACATTTTTAAAGCCCACCTTCCCCGCTTAATCCTTGCCATATGTGCCATTGATTGTGGGACCTAATCTACCACAGCAAACAAGGTGAAGTAGATTTGGTCTGGTGTTCGAATGGAGACTCATTGCTATAGATCAAACTTAAGGACTTGCCGAACACATTTACTGAAGCAAGTATGGCAAACGTTACAAGTCAGAAAAAAAATCCTCATCATTTTGAAATCTATTGTCGATTAATGTTTTTTAACTAACAGTTAAATTGTGAAGTTAAACAATGAACTTTGCATTTATTTCAAATAAATTATCACCTAATGCTTTTACAATAAGCTTAGGTAAATGTGAGCAAGAATGTGCAGACAACGAAAGCCTTAACACTTCAACAGACTTTTGTTATTGCTGAAAACATTACAGAATTTTGTAAATCTGAACGTAACCAAGTATGGTTACTATTTTTGTAAAGGTTAGGGAAACTAGTTAGTTGCGTTCTCATATGTTAGAAGACATAACTGAATGGCACATTTGGACTTTTACGATATTCTGGGGGGGGGGGGGGAGAAAGACAAGGTATGTTGAAATTAAAAAGCGTTACAAATCAGACCAGCTGCCTGTAAGCTTTCTAATGTTCCTCAAAGTTTTGCGTGACTTGTGAATCACCCAGATTTCTAACGACTGCAAATTAGCTTTTTTTAACCATGTCTGGCAATGCCACGAACAGCCTATCCATCTTGACTTTTAAGATGCCCCTCACTGTCATCCATGGTTTTAAGTTCCCAGAGCGACTAATCCCAGTACCATCATCCATATATCTCCTTTTGAAAGTGGAACCCTCCTCCCTGCTGCTTTCCATCTAGCTTTAAAGCAGCCTCCTCCGGCCTCCGTAACGTTTAGGACCTACTGAACGTCCACCGTCCCCCTCCCGCTTTTCCCGCCCAGCACCCAGCGACCGTGGCGTAAATCAAATGATTAATTGGCTGGAAAAGTCTCCTTCTGTGTTATCCTCTCCCGCTCTGCGTCTGTCTTCAGAATACTTTCCACCAAGTTCAAAGCAGACATCCACAGATTCGCCAGATATGAATTATAGGCAATATGCTATAAACCAGTACCTACTGTAATGAATATTGAAGAAGAATGTCCTACTTGCCGAATTTAATCGAGAAGACTGCTGTCGGCATTTATGAAGCCAGTGTATGCAGGTCTTGACAAGAAAAAAAAATTACACAACTCGTAGCCTTTGTCAAATTATTGTTCAGTTATATTATTACAGGATACAAAAAAATGTTTCATTTGAAACTACTTGTTTCCATATATTTCCCTTCAATATATTTGTTTTTATAATTTTCCAGTTATTCAGAATTATGTGTAATGATTATTACATAGATGTTGTGATCATTTCTGCATTAAATAGGAATCAAGCGCAAAATCTTCTTAACTAGCATTCCGACAATTGCATACAGTGTTGTAACAATTAATGTAATATTTATAAGTCACAGCATTTTTTAATTAATGGTTGTTAATCATGATGAATCATGATGCATACTTATAAAGACATTTTCAAACTGCTTCCAGCTACTGCATGGGGAACACTCAAATGACTTAGCAAACAAGAAATGTTACAGCATAATGACCAAGAAAAATAAAAATTTCTTACCCACTACAGTTTAATTTTGCTAAGGCCTTCAAGTCCACACTGGAGTCAGAAATTATATACATACACAACACTTTATATAATGCCGTATATTCTGACAGGGAATATCAGATGTATGACATACATGTACGTGTATGGGACGGAAACACCACGCATTTGCCAAGAGACTGTTTTATTCTATAAAAACATAATACATTGTATTTTATAGTACAATGACTATTGCCTTAAGAATTATGATTTATAACAAAAGCTCGTTCATCGGCATCTTTGCCGCAAAAAAATGTAGCCACAGTACAGAATTCCAGCAAGAAATGAAAAATCAAATGAAAATTAGGCTGAAAAATTAACGTACAGAACTGGCTAAAGAACTGGCTGTTTAGGGTAAGTCACAGAAGTCCAGACAGGCAGGAAAACCTTGTGCTTGTTTGAGAAGCTTATATCTGACGTTCCTACCTTTGCCAGTCATTCAGCCACGGCGGTGCTCAGCTGGTAAATGGCCACATGGGCTGGGGGGGGGGGGGGGGTGTAAAAAGGGGCATTTTGAGACCATCAGTGACACCCTACAGCTGCCATACAGTCTAAAATTACCCTTATACAGCTTTTCTGAGGTACAGATTGGGTTTCATTTTGCAATAATTTGGGGTCAAACCGTTTCACAAACGTCCTCTCCGTACTTCTTTTTCCAAGATAGAAAAACTGCTGCGGTTCTTTAATGTTTAAAAAATGCGGGGAATCTTTATGGTTTATTAGGATGGGATGGCACTGTATAGTAGAATGCACGTATGGATTTCTCATGGCCGACATGCTGTCTTTTTTAACCAGTATTTCTTCACGTTAAAGTTATTTATCATAATGTAAGTGATTATGACATGAGACAAACAATACTGGTCACATCAGAGTTTTACTTATAGCATCGCATGTGTGTAACTACGGTAAAATCCGGTGAGCCTCCATTCATTTGCTAATTGTTGGGGTAATATTAGATGGTACTCACTGCAGTAACATTCCCAAGTTCTGAGAAATGTGCTGCTTTTTTTTTGTTGACTTAAAGATTAATGCTGCCCATTTTTAACAGATCGCATTCTCAGTAAAAGACCGCATTCATTCACATGGTGCCATGCGTGAAGCGTATGGTTGGAAACACGTATCCATTGTAGGTATGTCCGTGATTAATCGCACGCATCGATCGCATGCTGAGGATTCCGTCAGCGATTCTAAATCGCGAGGAATGTGCAACTCCACCGCTTTTAAGGTACCAGGATTAAAGGTTCATGTTCCCATAGTCCCCCCAAAAGAGTTTGACTGATGCCTGCTCAGAAAAAGTGGCCTGCAAGTCTTACTCATTTTAAGTAACCTAAAGGATGCAACAGATAATCCCAAAATGACAATGGTATGAATGGCTTTTCAGCACTTGGTCTTAAAAGTATGTCTGTAATTCTGAGAATTTAACGTGACATGTGTATTATATTGCGATGTGCAGTGCAGATTCCAGCTAAGGAAGCAATTTATTTACATTTAGTATGAATTGCAATGGGAAAAAAAAATGTTCTTTTAATGCAACATTGTCTAGATTATATAAAATTTTTATTTCAGAGAATCAGTACAACCAAATCTTGAAATTATTTGAAAAATATTGTACTTCTATTTAGACATTGGTGCACAGAAAATCCACAAAAAATCTGAGTAGCAAAGCTGTGAATTCATATTTTTTCCTGAAGAATCATCAGACAAGAAGGAGGACTGAAAAGATTGCAAGCATAGATGTCACAAAATCACCTTAACGATCTGACCACGATGGTGATTTCGGCACTCTGACCCAAACTGCTGGGAGGCTGCTGAGAGACCACACCTTTCTGGGAGGGGGGAGCGGACGGACGGGGTGGGGGTCGCAGAACAATAAAAATGGTGGCATGAAAAGGACATCGATGTCACTGCATTGCAGGGGAATCCCCAAGCCACCGATATCCCCAGAGGTGGGTCGACAGGAACCGGGGGCATGGCTTCAGATGTAAATTACACGCAGTTTAATTGAAAAAGAGAGTGTGGGCCGTGTAAGCCGGTTAATCTGCGGGAGATCATTATGTGATTGTCAATAGCCTGGGAGCAGCTGGGGGGGCTGAAGGTGTCTCAGGAGGGAGATGATCCACAGCCTCCTCAAGTCGGAGGTTAATGAATGATTATTCCTCGCTTTGTACCACTTCAGGTTGTTGGCCCAAGGGGAGCTGCAACTGCCCCTGGGTGCATTTGAAATACGCATAGCAGGCAGGCAATGTGCAGTCTACTATAACAATAATAATTATAATAACTATTATTATTACTGCTATTATGATTAGTAATACTGTTGCTGTTGTTGTAATTTCAGAAATTACTGAAGTGTTTAATTCTGCTTCAAATTTTTCCTCAGACAATTTGCACTCATGTATACAGCATATTTCAGTGAATAACTAGAAAGGAATCGTACAATCGAAGAAACATCTAGTCCGAGTATCAATGATTCATTCATTTGGTTCATATCATGCGGCTGACAAATATTGACCAGGAACAAAGAGCCTGCAATTACAACTGACGCTACAGAGGGATGCGGTACACACACTCATACATCACACTTCACACACAATCACACACGGAGGTTCACACACTCATACATCACACTTCACACACAATCACACACTGAGGTTCACACACTCATACATCACACTTCACACACAATCACACACTGAGGTTCACACACTCATACATCACACTTCACACACAATCACACACTGAGGTTCACACACTCATACATGAAAGTTCACACAATCACACACTGTGGTTCACACACTCATACATCACACTTCACACACAATCACACACTGTGGTTTACACACTCATACATGAAAGTTCACACAATCACACACTGTGGTTTACACACTTATACATGAAAGTTCACACACAATCACACACTGAGGTTTACACACTCATACATGAAAGTTCACACACAATCACACACTGAGGTTCACACACTCATACATGAAAGTTCACACACAATCACACACTGTGGTTTACACACTCATACATGAAAGTTCACACACTGAGGTTCACACAATCATACATCACAGTTCACACACAATCACACACTGTGGTTTACACACTCGTACATGAAAGTTCACACACAATCACACACTGTGGTTTACACACTCATACATGAAAGTTCACACACAATCACACACTGTGGTTTACACACTCATACATGAAAGTTCATACACGGAGGTTCACACACTCATACATCACACTTCACACACAGTCACACACTGTGGTTCACACACTCATACATGAAAGTTCACACACAATCACACACTGAGGTTTACACACTCATACATGAAAGTTCACACACTGAGGTTCACACAATCATACATCACAGTTCACACACAATCACACACTGTGGTTCACACACTCATACATGAAAGTTCACACACAATCACACACTGTGGTTTACACACTTGTACATCACAGTTCACACACAGTCACTCACTGTAGTTTACACAAGCTTGCAGCACACAGAAATTACATGTGGCTGCAGAGCTCATTTAACTCAGACCTTCAGTTTCCCGGAACCCGGGTCCATTAGGGTCAGTTGGCAGAACCGCCTGTCTGAGCCAGAACAGAAGAGTCTGGAGATGAAGGACCTTCAGTAGATGGTGAGGTCACCCAGGTCACAACAGGGAAGACACTGGCAGGAAACATGCAGATCGCCAGATGGAGAATTATGTCGGGGAGTGACCAGCTACCCCAATGATGACTTTGAGAACACATCTGCATAACTACAAAGGTGTCTTCACAACTGCCTGATGCATTGAATTATGCTAGATCTTTCAATCCTTAAGTGCATTCAAATAATATACATGTAGTGCATTGTTAAATTTATACACATCTATGTATATTCCTAATAACAACACAACGCTGGATATTAAAGAACTTACATGGGAAATGGATGACTGAAATGGCACATTCACACCGCAGCAACAGAACAATGACATACTATGCCATGCTGAAATGATGAATTCTTTCCTGTCCTGCACTGTGAATCCCCAGCCCTCACCCAGAAAAGCAGAAAATAACAATAATAATAATTAAAAAAAAAACATTATGTCTAGAGACTATTGTTCTACATGGGACCATCTGAAGCTGGTGGGAATTCCTGTGCAAAGTTTTTATAGTACAGTACAAGTCATTTGTTTACATCCCTTTAGACTGTAAATCACTTAACGCATCAAAGTGTCTCCCATTGAGCTCACATTTGACACCGAGGGTCCTGCCAAGATAAAATAACGACAAGGATGCAGACATAGAAAACGTTTTCCTCTCTGGTGGAAACGGGTAAATTCAGGCTTATGTCATGCTGATGTAACAAAACAATACAGAGCCGCAGGATGTTATCCAGACATGCTAAATTATCCTTCGCTATTAATGGTACTGGCTGTTCAATTAAAAATTTGATAATTCCGAACATGTGTGCTTTATAAATAACATCAATTTAACAAAGGGTATGTTATGCTTATGTACATACATTTGATTTCGTTTTGAGTTAATATATATCACTTACATGGATTTTTAATTAGTTGGGCTTTAAATCGTTACGATTTTTAATGTTTGGTAAGAGAAAAACAGGGAATATGTATTTAGAACAAATAGATAGATAGATAGATAGATAGATAGATAGATAGATAGATAGATTCTCACTGAAGGGAAGTTCGGGATAACACACTTTTAAACATACAGATATTTCGGAATTAATGTAGTAACGTTATGTCATGGATTTTGCACGTTTAGCACTCAGATTTTCTAATTAGCTTGCAGAAGAATTTTTTAGCGTCATTTCTCGTGAATGACGGGTTTTGAAAGTGTTGATTTCTGCCGCAATTATAAATCATTCTGCAGCTACACTGAAGCTTTCCTGTTTCCTAATCCCCACATTGTCCCTGGAAGAGCTATAATAAAGTCTGTCCTTAGTAGAATGTCAACCACATAAAAGCCAGATTCCTGCAGATTTATTTATATGTGTAGATATCTGACTATATATAAATATAGACACTGTATTCTTAAAAGCAGAGCAATTCACATTGTCACTGTGATGCTGAGTTCTTAAGAAGCATATTGCATATCTTCTTAGCCACTTTCTTTGAATCTGTCAAAGCTCTCAGAAAGTGTCCTGTTTTTAATGCCCCTGTTACATCAGACAGATGGAAAACAGCCAGTATTCTGTCTGGAATATGTTCCCCAGCTTGTGTAAGACTGCTCAGGAAAATTGTTTTTGTCTAAGACAAAAAAAATTGTCTTGTCTTTGTTTTCTCACTGTCTTCAAAAGTCCCTGTGTATTTTGTCATCTTCGGAGTGCTCACTTCTGTGGGGACAGTGAACAGACCCCCAAGACACAGAGGTTGAAAGGGTATAACTGGGATTTAATTAAAAACGTGGTTTTAACGGGGGGGGAGATAAACAAATGCACCTTTAATGCTCTGGATCCATAAGAAACATTGAGAACCTATTTTATACCATTCAGATGTCCCAAATAATCACAGTTGAACGGTAATTAACCTTTAAACAATTAACTGTTAAACGACAATTAACTGCTTGCATGTGAGTAATGTTCTTGTGCCCAGACTTCACCTCACCCTGGGAAATTTCCTCCCTCCCCATGTCTTCAATTCAGAGTTATACGCATTTTCTTGCTCTTCACAACTAAGCTGCAGAGTGGAGTTATAATTGTCGTCCACCTTTAGGGGTACCTCATGGCTCCCTTTTAAAGCGCTTTGCTTTTTATTTTTGTGCAATTCATTTACTTATGTACTTCTACCCTTGCATTGTACTTATCTTTGTTTTTTACAGTTTTTCTATTAAGCATGATTTGTATAGTGCATGGCATATGCAGCATATACTGTAATAATACTCTTTAGAAATTAACGTGTAGGCCTGCAATTGTGAATTGTATAATAAGTGACTGAACCATACCTTGATGAGCACTTCAACTATTGGGAATGTTCTGTATCAACTTACATTATTTTAATAAACCATAATAGATGATAATCCACAATATTGATTTCCGTATTGTAGGATTTAAACTTTGGCATAATTAACCTGTAACACCAAATTGGTAATCAATATCTATGTAATGCTATTGGACACAATACCGAGCTTTTTCAGTTTAGACCCAAAACAAGCCCTCATTAAGAATTCAAAAACAATATTCTTATAACAGCCATGACTGTGTAGTGTGCACCTTTTTCAGTGCTTGGCAGGCATCTGTTAAAGTTGTCTTTTAAAAACCTTAATTGTTCTCAATTGTAAGTCACCAGCAACACATTACTCGTTTTGTCTCCTGTTATACTCAGGGTGCAACTCGATCGGTTGGAAATCCTGAGTTTAAGCTATTTGCTAGGTTGAACTTTTGAAACGGACTGTTTAATCTGGCACTGGCCCTGAAACTCACTGAAAGGATAATGAAACACAAAGGCTAAAGTCATTCATCACATAGATTTGTGTTTCTACATTAGGTCAGATGAGAGAGGAGGGCTGTGCTTATTAAAAAGCACAATAACATGACAATCGCACTGATATTAAGCTGTGAGGCAAAACTCAGCAGCCTTGCAGTTATTAATCAGATTATCATGCTGTAAAATTCTCTACATTCTTCTCTTCCCCTCTGGGGGAGCCAACAGGATACGTTGTTCTGTCTTCTCATCGGGACCTTGGCCCAGCACTTAATGGATGCCAACACTGGGCTGACCCCAATGTCAGCGAGAAAAAGACCGCATTCAACTCCCTATTGATTTCTCTATCACAAATGCTCTGCAAAGCGCAGGTATGCTTGTGATGGGAAAATGGGACTGGTCTTAGGTTCACTTTTGAAGCATGATGCATAGACCAAGGAAAAGAAGCAGAATGATACTTCCCTGCTAATACATTTCACCTGCTCCTCAATTAGAAAATCCTGAGTATACGTTAATATCGTCCAAAGTATTCATTTCCAGTGAAGTTTCCAGTGAATATTATTGTTCATGGTGTGACTGCTAGCATAAATTAAAAAGAATTATAATTCATGTCACCTTTTTGCGGTATTTTCAAGTGTTTAACATGTTCCACATAATCTATATATGTTGTTTATAATACAAGCTACGTTTTTGGAGCAGAGTAACTATATATTTTGGTCATTTAAAACATGCCTAAGTGTACTTTAGAATGAAGTAATGGCGTTCGGTCTACAATTACTCTTCAGTGTAATAACTAATATTACACTGGGATTATCATTTAATTTGTACTCTTTTCCAGTTAACTTAGTAATGCTCGCATGACTAAATTTTCCGTTGTGTCAAAACGGCATCGATGCTCAAGGTTTTTTGTTTACAGATTAAGGGGTTAAAAAACAAAAGTCTATCTGTAGTTGCTGAGTCAAAACAGAGAAAAGGACAGAGTAACTTTTCCCTGCTCAGTTGTCAACAAGGCGGGCAAATGAAACCATTGGTGACGTCAAGCAGGGATGAGCTCCCCCCACGCGCCCCTTTTTTAAGTACCCTTCCCTGGATGTCTGTGGACAACAGTCAGCAGCTCAGGAAAGCCACAGGACAGTGTACTTAGAGAAGCCCTGCCTTCTCCTCCAGCTACTGTTAAAAACATGCCTGAAAAACATTGTATGAAGCATCCAAGGCTAACCAAGTCCCAGCGTCCTGTGCCCGCTTCCTTTCTGGAAGTCACACCTCATTCCCATCTCCTCCTTTTTCCCCAGCCATTGGCATTTCGGGAGGATGGAGGGCCATTTCGACGCAGATTGGGGACGATGCCCAGCCCCTTTCGTGCCAGCCGGTGCGAACCGCCTGGGCTCTGCGGTGACAGAAGCCGTTCTCAGGGCTCAAGGGAGTCATCCCCAGACCCCAAAGTTCTTCTAAGAGACACGCTTCCCCAATGTCCCATTTGAAATTGTAGCCTATTGAATTTCTCGTACCGTTGGAGACTTAGAAAAGAATGTTTTCCCACTAACTAAAATATTTCTGGTAGCATTTCAGTCTGATGCCGAAAACAGTTTAAAGTTGTTTCCAATTCACTGCATGGTTGTAAAAATGTTATAACAGAAGAAAGGCTTTCGTTTTTTTTAAAAAAGATAACATTTACCGAATATAGGACATGAATATAATTCATTCACTATTTACCAAAACAATTCTTAAAATCTTGAGGTCTCATCTAAAGTTTTGCCTGCTGATAAATTCTTTGTACTTCATTATTAGTTGATTAAAACAATATTTGAATTAAACAGATCTGCTTACATGTAATGTAACTTAGATTCAGTTGTCTTGCTTTGCATGACATAGTTTCGTTTCGATTGTTTCAACACAAAACAATAGCTGATAGCTAAGCAGATGCATGACCAAAAGTTTATTGTTTGAAATCCTGAAATGGGAAATGATCTTGTACTCTTGAACAGGTAGCTGCCCTGAATTGCATGACATGTTTATGTCATTTTCCACATTTAATTCCTGATAAAATACATGTAGTCTGAAAGACATAAATTTTGCTATACATGGATTATAGTCCTGGGACCAAAAATACTTCAAACTTTGAAATCAGAACCTTCGCTTGATTCATGCGGTCCACATACTTCGAGAGTAGGCACTGCTTATCACTAACAGATGTAGAAATGATTTCTAAGCTTTACTTATCTAGCAAAGAGCTTTCCCACCAGTCTTATGCTACTCTTAGCCTTCAGCACGCAGGATCACCTGATTATATAACACCTGATTATACTACAAATGAATGCCTAGCTATCAATCGTTTGCTAGACATTTACATTCATTTATTTAGCAGATGCTTTTGTCAAAAGCCTTGTGCAAGTGAAGCAGGTAATAAGTCGCAAACATACAACTGTCAAGGAGCCAACTTTGGTCAGTACAGCTTCCAGTGAGTGAGATTTCTTGAAGGACATGACAGACTCTGCTGACTGGCTGTAGTTGGGTTGCTACAGTACATTCCATCATCGAGAAAACATGCATAAAAAGACACTGAGTTTTTCCACACAGTTGAGGAATCACCGGGTGACGTCAATGTGCTAGAGGACGAGATGGAATGTAGATCCTGATGGGCAATTCTATGGACACAGCTGCCATTCCATTAACGTCTCTGAAAGTAAGCACCGAGGACTTGAAGCCAAAGGAGCGAGAGCTTAGAGAGGAGTAACATGAGTGCATTTCGGCTGAGTGAATGTCAAATGTGTTGCTCCACTGTGAATTATCTTCAGTGGTTGGCACCCCTGTCAGTAAAGAGGTACAGTAATCTAGTTGTGAGATGACAAGTGCCTGGACTAGGAATTGAGTTGCATATTCTGATAGGTGATGTCTGATTTTCCTAATGTTATACAAAGTAAATGTACAAGATTGGAAGTTGCAGTGTGATCAGCTAGGGAGTGATGGTCATGTATCATTACCCCTAGGTTTCTAGCATACCTGGACAGAAACAATGTCAATGATCTGAGCTGGACAGTGATGTTGTGTTGGATCGTAGGGTTATCAGGGAAGACAAGAAGTTCTTTGAAATGTTCACTAGATGGTGCCAGTCTCTGATTCAGGCTTGATGTCAGTGGGGTGTACAAAATCCAAGCTCAGACTGTAGTTTCTCCTTTGAAGAGAGGTCAAGCAGAATTGCATATCATTTATATGCAGGACAAACCATTCGACTGAATAATTGGACCAAGAGAGGTGGTGTAAAGAGAAGAGGAGGTGACCTAGAACTGAACCTTGAGGTACACCAGATGTTACCTGATGTGACTTAGACACCTCTGTTCTCAAAAACACTTCAAAGGATCAACTAGAGAGATAAGACTCAAAGCATCTTAGAGCAGTCCCTGTAGTGCCAGATTCAGAGTTGATGGACAGGAGGACCTGGTGGTTCATCATCCCTAAGGCTCCAGATAGATCCAGCAGGATGAGAATTGACAACCGAATTTCAGCTATCGAAGATTACAGTTTATACAGAACAGTCAGGAGGGTCTTAGTAGAGTGTCCATCTTTGAAGCTGGACTGATGAAGATTAAGAAGCTTAATCAGTGTGAGAGATTTGGAATTCTGATCGAGGACAGCAGGCTCAAGGTTGTAAGACAGAAATGAGATAAGAGAGACTAGTCTGCAGTTTTCAACTTGTGATGGCACATTTGACTGACCCTGGCTCATCTGAGACTATCAGAAGAATGAAATAGCCCCAGGTCACACCCACGATTCCACTGCCTTGTTCACGTAACAGCAGCTGAAATGCCAAGCACTACTGCAGTGATTCTGAAATTGCCATATACACTGCTCTCTGCAGTATTAACTCCTATTATAGGAGTTTCAGGCCTAATTCCACTTGATACGACTCCCACCCCCCCAGACTCACATAGCTACATTTCTGCCAGCATCATTCAGCACCAAAGGCAGAATCTAATTAGAGAAATAAATTAATCCAATTTAGCCCTGATGGCAACATCTCCTTCAAGGTGTTTATGACCTTTGAAGAGTCCGGCCAAAAGCTACAGTCACCCTTTAATTTGACTTTTTGTCAAATAAGGTATGTAACGCATAGGTAGCTGGGATGAATGAAGGGTTTAAGTAAGTGCTAGATAAATCCGTGACACCTCGTCAAGGAATACACCAAATCTCCATATGACTTGCTCCCAAATATTTAGACTAACGGCATAGCGATGTAGCACATTTTTGAAAGCCATTTATCCTTCGCTTCGCCACCATCTGGGATGTGTGGCAGCAGATAAGTCAAATATAAAAAAAAGAAATGCAAGGAAAGAAAATAGCACAGTCGTGACAGAATTTTCACGGTCAGGAGCCACTGCCTTTGGAATCATGGCAGTTACTCACATCTCAGCCAGACCTTCTGGGCTGGGTGATTTGAGCCATCGTTTGGGCTTAATTAAAAAGGCACAACTGCAAGTTGAGGCGAGCTTCTTTTACTCAGCTGCGCTTGTGCCATCCTCTTCCTCCACACTGGTCCAAAACAAACCAGATAAGAGTTCAATCAGAAGGGACCACAGTGGGGTTTGTAGCCGCAAGACAGTAACTTCTCCCTCCTTGGACCTTGTTTCCCTATCTCCTGCAGGCCAACCCCCTCACTCCATACCCTGCCGTCCCTGTCAGTTCCTGTCCCAGTCGAACACAACGCCCCCCACCACCTCCCAGAGATCCCGACAGGTGTTCCGACTCCCTTTAATGAAACATAAAGGGCAGCAGGATGAGGCCGGAGGAGCCAAATCAGATCTGCCTCTCCTTTGTGCCGCTTTAACAACTCAATTAAACACGGTCGAGCATCTGCCGCCGTGCTGCCGGCTGCAACTTGCTCACACCGCTCCCCGCGTGTGTCCGGGTGGGTGTGTGTGTGTGTGTGTGTGTGTGTGTGTGTGTGTGTGTGCATGCATGAGCACATGCGTGATTTCGTATGGTAGAAAGGGGAAAGACATCACAGCTCTCCCTCTGTTTGGCAACCGTGAAGACCGGGATGTCAAACCGTAAGCCCGGTATGAGGTTTGCGTTCTCGGAAGTATGTTCTAGAAATAATTAATAAACAAACAAAAGTCTCACGGGAATTGATTGCCATGATGGCTGAGTGAACCGTGCTTACGGTTCTTTTGACGGTACGACGCCTTCCGACTGCTACGTGTTCCTTGCATATAGAGCCTGTATGATAGGGAGTGGGAGGGGGAGAGATATGGAAAGAGACGGAAGGAGAGCCATCCGGAGGAAGGTGAAAAGGAGAGGACTGAGATGAGGGAGTAGGGAAATGTGGTGGGAGGGGAAGGAGGGGAGAGGGTGGTACATCCCAGAATGGGCCATCATTCATCACCAGAATCAGTCTGTGTTGTAATTACTGTGTCAAGTGGACGTGGTGGTGCCCGCAAGGGATGGGCTAGGGGGGCATGGACTCCTCCCCCCATCCTCATAGTCGTCTCTATCCTGGATTGGTTTCCTCCTCCACTCTCATCTGTCATGCATACCTCTGCTGTCAACCAGCTCTGTCATGCAATGCCAACCTGAGAAATAACACTCAACACCCCCCACGAAAGCAAAACCCGAAATCAGTTGGGCAGCGAGATTTCTTCTGCCTTCAGGTCAAGAAACAGCTAACAGCGAGGCAAACTTTAGTTCACTGTGGAACCATCAGATATCTAACAGCTAGGAAACATGTTTTAGCAGCTCATTGACTAAGAGTAGAGTTAAACTGGTAGAGTTAAAGTGGACAAACTGGTATGTACCTGTGGTTTAGCTTAAATTTATGTTTCTCGCATTAAAAAAATACAGGACTCAGCAGTAATAGCTGGAAAAAATTTTTGGGCACATGAGTCACATGCATAACTGTGGGAGTAAGCTCTGGTGTTAAGGGTGACGTGTCCACACGCTTTGATAGACGTGGACCCAGTAGCTTCCACTGACAGAGACCTGCAGAGCCTGGGATCGGTCCTGTAATAACATTGAGGGCACTCTGCAGTTTACCTTGTCAATGATGTCACTGAGCAGATTTTAGCTTATTATTTGCACGATGAGTTTCCAATACACAGCTTGCAATCTGTGTATTATAACACCGTGTGCCCTACATTAAACCTTACTCTTTGTAAGCGTTAACAGAAATTCAGAACTTCTGCCAGATTTACATATATTTTGATGAGCTTATTGTTTACTCTCTTGTCCACAGATACAAGACTTTTTGGCTCACCTCTGCATGCACTGGATCACTGGCCAGGAGAGCATTCTGAATGCCATCAATCATCAGAAAATTACAAGCAGGATATATCAATCATAATATGATTATACCAAGCAAGGGCTTCATCTGAGAATCCAGAGTGGCAGGTATTTAAAAACTCATCAGAGTTACGAATATGACCTCCTTACAAATCCTCTAAAGTGCATATCAATCCCTTTCACTAATCCCCTCATCCTACAAGACAGTCTATTATAGGATTTGAAGGAAAAAGGGAAACAACTCTGTTTTATGTTTCAGTCCTTTTATTTATGATTTTGGTGCATGGGAAGCGTGATCCGATAACGATGGGGGTACCATGTTTAAAAAAGCATTAAGTGTGTGTGTGTGGGGGGATATTTGTGCGCTCTGCCCTTGTCCACCCGCTTGAGAAGTTATCTGAAAAATGGAAGGCCAGTCCCAGCCACGCCTCCACCGCTGGAGCGTGTCCCGCAGCCATATGGGCATCGGGACTCCTCAGCGAAGCGGACGGCGGCCAAACGAGACGTGGAAATAAAGTTATCCGCTCGGCTGGCTCTGCGCTCGCCGGCGCGGGGTTCAGGATTGGTCACTCTCCAGGACGGTGTGACGAGCCTGAGCCACTCTCTTCTGGGGTTGTCTTCCCACTGAGAGCTCGGATAAATAAAACAGAAAACAGAGCATGGTTTCTGGGTTTTTCTATAAGCATGAGCCCCCAAATGGCTGCTCACACCTGCTTTTCCTAAACGTGACATGAAGTCAGCAGTTGGAGTCGATCTTGTGCCTTCGACTCCTGTAACTAGACTCTCCATTTCACCGTTTAGCATGGAGTTCATTTTGCTAATATCGATGCGCTAATATTTCTTCATTCTTGGCCGGCTCCCTTTCTTCCACAGTGTACGTAAACTGGCGTTTGTGGTACGTACTGAATGTCAAGAATCAATCATACATTGTAACGCGGTCGCTTTATCATGAAATCTATGAACATCTATGCTTCACTGACCGAACAATTAACTCTAAGTCATGCAGTGAAGTTCCACAATGACACCATAACATTTCCCCTTGTTCACTTACAGTCATACACATCAGAAAAATACGCTTCACACACAACAGAAAAGCTCAGCAATACCTGAAATCGAGCAATTTAGGAATATCATTTCAAACATGTTACTGGCTCATGGCAGAGTATCGAGATGAAAGACGTATGGGTAGAGCATGCAAACTTCACAGACGCGCACACACGCAAAGACACTCACTAATGGGGTGTAAACCTCACCCACAGCTGTGGAGACGTAATACCACAGATTTACTCACTAAACCACCACATTGCCGAACTCCCAACACAAGTAATACTCATGTAAAATGCTAATAATTTCAAATGCTTTATGGAATGGTTTATTTTCCAGTACTCGTACTCCTTAGGTATTTGCACACTGGATATAGTGATGTTTTAAATTCTCTTCAGATAAAAATGTACCGTAGGTTAGCCAAGGCTGGTGCACGTTAAACGGTCTGCGGACAAACGAAACAATCACTCTTTGTGGCTCGTGCACATTTTTTTCTCTCGCTGGGTGGCAGGAGAGACACTCTCAGTGGCTACTGGGAAAATGTAACATTTGGTACCATATGTTGGCAGGTTATTTGGGAATAGTCATGAATTCTTAATGTGGCCCATTGTAACTTACGTTTTGCCAGTTAATTACCACTGTGACATCAATAACGGAGATAGATCCACAGCTGCCAGGTGCTTGAGCCTTGTCCCTGGAAGCAAAAATCTCAGGAACAAAATGGCTAAATAAATAAATACGTAAACAAATGAGCCACATCGAAATATTCGCCCGCTAGTGGAAATGGTAGTATATATCGGAAGAAGTATTTTTACCAAGCATTTCATTCCAGGCTTTTTGGGTGTATTCAGTGTTTCAGATTTTCATGAAAAAATTTAGTTCAGTGGAATAGTGACAGTAAAGATGCTTACGCGAACGATCTGTCATTGGTATCTGATAGATAGATAGATAGATAGATAGATAGATAGATAGATAGATAGATAGATAGATAGATACTTCATAGTGAATGAATCATGGATGTGTCGTATTTATTCTTATTTTTACATGTGCAGACTTCATGCATGCATACATTTACAAACATTTAAAAGCATTACTGCATATTCTTTACCTGGCAAAATATGAGCTCATGTCTGTTTTATATATATATATATGTTATTATTATATGATATATATTTTATTGTTATATGTTATAATAAACAAACGAATATTAAGATTAATAATGTTTTTTCTGCTTTTTTCTTCCCCATGCATGAATTGTGATGCAGCACGCCATGACGTCTGAAAGCCAGTGCGCATCAAACGTTGACGTGGACTACGAGAGTCAGAGCTTCGGTTTCAGTCGTTTGAATTTCCAGGCCAAATCGGGGAAATGGCTGCAGAAAAATATGACCGATGACAATCATCGTAAAAACATATTTATAATAGTACAGCTGTGTAATGTTTTTATTCCAATCAAATTCAACTCCACTTATCTAATACAGTGTCTTAGTTCTACTCTGGTTGCAACTGTGGGTGGTCACATTTGCTTGTTAGAGGACATTAAAGTTTGTGTGGCTCCTGGATAGTTTCATTCTGATAATTGGATGATGCGGGACAATGGCTAGGGGTGACGTTTAATCAGTGACAGCAAGGCAAACAGAGGCGCCATGGGCTCTGCTACATGATTCATGAAAGAGCAGCTGTAAGACATTCTGTGTGGTTCATGCTGTGAATGCCAATGCATCTTCAGGTCTGGCTTCCCGCCGCACTCACGCCGACATGAAGCCGATCCATTTGTGCATGGTCTTTTTGGTTTTTATTGATTGTTTTTTGATTGACTGATAACCGGACGCTTGGTATCCCTGTCTGACATCCGCCTGCCTTTTCCCGCGGAGTCAAAATGAGCCATGACCCTCCAGACAAACCCATGCAGTGTTGGTTATGCGTCGGGCAGGCACGGATGTTGTGGAGACGAATCTGAGCGTCAGCCACTGGTCAAGGTGAACTTGGTCTAACCTAAGGGAGTATGAGATTAGTCAGACTTCTGCTAAAGGTTTCCTGTGTTTATATATTATGTACATGATAAGCGGTGCTGATTTTATATGATGACATAAATCGTGCTGTTTCTTCAGGGACCCGTGGTGATAAAGAGCACAGGCACACTGAAGGCAGAAAAACACCACAGAGCCATAAGGTGAATTTACAAGGCTAATTTGCCACAGGAAATCATCGATATTAACGTTCAGCTGCAGTATTATAGGATGGTCGAGAAAGATAAAGAATGATTTTTTTCATTAACTTAATGATTACTTGCTTTCCAGCGTAGCTGTGCAACTACAGCATTCATCTGTCACGACCCTCCAACATATAAAATCTGTCACTGGAATGTGTTACAACATTTAAGTCACTATAGTATATGCCACTGCATTAGAAGATATTTTTTTATCAAATTGTGTATAATTTTTTTGCTTCCTCAAGCACAGTGGCCCAGTGGGTAGCACTGTTGCCTCACCCCTCCAAGATCGTGAGTCATAGTCCAGACTCCCCTTTGTGGGTGGAGTTTATCTCCTGCAGTCCAAAGGCATGCAGTTAGGCTAACTGTCCAGTGCCTGTGACTGAGAATGTGTGTGTGTGTGTGTGTGTGTGTGTGTGTGTGTGTGTGTGTGTGTGTGTGTGTGTGTGTGTGTGTGCGCGTGTGC
>JAACJT020000013.1:916020-926512 GCA_009936485.2 Gymnarchus niloticus
TTGTGATTTCTGGCTTGTTTTTTTTTGTGTTTTTCTTGGTTTTTCTGCTTGGGGTGTGTTGGTGGTTGGGGGGGGGGGGGGGGGTGGCGGGGCTGACGGCAATGTACCGCAGTTTTCAGAGACAGGTAACAAAGGGACAGGAATGTGGGTAGAAGCTGCTGACGTGGGCCATTTCTCGAGACAACGAAAAGTCAGCGAAGGTTTTGGCGCCCCAGGACCGGCTAACAAAGCACGCGCAAATGAATCTTCTGATGTCTCCTTTGACTTGCAGATTCCATCACTTTACTGGTCGAGTGGCTTCACTTCTCGAGGTTCCGGTGACTGAGCCAGAGGAGGACAAAGATGCAGGTCTTTCCCAGAGACCTGAGGCCATCAGGGATGTTAGGAGACCCCCCCCCCCCCTTTGTTAGGCTCCCTATTTCAAACCAACTCTGGATTTCATTCTTTCGGCTTAATGATAGCGACTGACTGCTGTATTACAGTGACAGAGAGGAATGAATGACATTAAGGCCTGATTAAGTTCTGTTTCCTCTGGACATTTTCACTTGGTTGATGCCTTATGACGGAAAATAAGGCAACAGAAAGAAATTGTTACAATCCACAGCATTCTTCCTCTTCTCCTAATAATAATAATAACAATAATAATAATCATTTATTTCTATATTTCCGTTCTACAGAAATGAAAACCTCTAACGTTCTCAACCTTCAGCAGAACACTTACAAAATGTAATTATTTCTATAATTTACTTAGTGACTGTAACAAAGTAACTTGAATCATGTTTTTTTTTTATTAGACAGTTTTGTTGGAATCTCTATAGGACACAATATTCAATATTCATTTCATATTCCGAAGGTCCATTTCACAGAGGAACGATTTCTGAACATTTTACTGTATAATATTTGTCTGACTGTGTTTGGGCACAGCAGGACCCGTTGCAAAGCATCCACACACAAAACAAATATAATTCTTAAAGCACGTGCCCATAAAATAGGACAGTAGTTACAAAGATGCTGTTTATGTATTTGAGAAATCAGCTGAAGTTTGTTACATTCTTTCACTGTATTTTATGCAGGCGGCCATGTTTCTGAGAGGCATCATAAATCATTTGGTTTACCATGCTGGAGTTTAGCCCTGGACTTGATGTGTTCCCAGCAGTCTTTAGCAAGCCAAATGTGATGGCTGTGACCTCCACGTTACCCTTGACACCTGTTGCCTGGAATTGTGTTGCCTAGTCAAGGTATGCCAGTGAGTTGTGAAATAAGGGGAGCTACAAGGCACTGGTCGATCCCCGAGTAGATGACTTCATAATCCACAGGAGAAAAACAACAAAAAAAAATTTGACAGCACTGTTCTATTTTCTACGATTTACCGACCCATTAGCTGAATAATCTCTTTAGTGTTCCAGCCGTGTTGGATTTTTTTTGGCACTCTCTGCATTAGCACCTCCTCTCAAACACACTGCATGAGAAAGACATCCGAGCATTTCACCATTTTTACGTTTTGATAGCCCTTTCCTGTCCTGACAGCAGGTAAACTCGAAGCTTGGACAGAAGCCCAGCTGACATCCTGGACTTGGTTTCATCTGTCACCTTCACACATCCTACACTTTGAGTCTGACAGAGAGGCCAGTGACACTGTCAGACGCCACAGAGTATTACCCATAGTGCAGTTGGTCTGATGCAAGTCTATGTTAGGCCACTATACTTCAGTCTATGGGTGTGAATGAGCTTTGTCCAGAGATTTACCTCATTATTTCTCTGTTCTACCTGTCTGTCAGTCAGTCTACCGGTCTGTCCATGTGTGTTAGACAAGCACTGGTCTGTAAGTCTACACGTATACACGCTCAAATTCTTCTCCCCTGCTTGTAGATGTTGAAGACGCCATCTGGGCCAAACAGAATTAATTGGGACTCATAATGTTTGTGACAGTGCTAATTCATTCAGTTAATACTAAGTCAATAAGCAGAGTTTGATGTCTGGGTGTCTGCGCAGTGCCACATGTTTAACGCAGCCAAACACGTGCCGCTGGACGCAGTCGCACTGCATTTTTGCCAGTCAGTGAGGTTACCTTCTGCTTTGGCTATTTTTTCACACTCGCTCTCAGTCCATGTGAATGTAATAAATATTCATGATCGGAATGAATGAACTCTTCCTATTGGATAAGCCGAATGGACAATCAAAAAACAAACGATTATATAATGATAACCTTTGCCCTGTTAGATGAGAAGCACGTGTACTCGCAGTGTGAAAGAGATTCCAAATTGTAAAAGGACTTGCCTTGCAGTTACAGTATTTATTTAAGTGGTGCCATGTTAAGTAAAAAAAAATAATATTATTGATTTGGTTCTAATTTAAACTGTGTAGCTGTTGCGTTTAGGGAACACAGTACATGGGTTTTCTTAACATTTAGAGAATACATCATTTAACTGTTAGTGCCATCTTAAAATTATGTCCCTGAACTGTTTAAGATAACATAAGATAAGATTAGATAAAAAAAAAATACTTTATTCACTCTAGAGTATCTCTTGTCTTAATCATTTTATTTAAGTAAATATCACAAATCATGAATCGCCAATGTTTTTGTGTCAGTCTCCTCAGAAACGACAGGCTTCGATCTGTTTGCTCAATAGACGGGAGAATCATTGGCAATGAGGGGATGCCTGTTCTTCCACTTTCGGTCAGTTCAGGCTCTTCAAGCTTAAAATCGCTTCTTGCAAATGAAGGAGTTTCGTAGACTATGCATGAACCACAATTAAATACGACATAGCGAGAGTTCAGATTTTAAAAGATATTTAAAGCACAAGGAGAGAAACAGGTTACATCTGCTGTGGATCACCTCCCCCTTGGGGTAGGTAATATGTAATTTTGCAACCATGAAAGCATTCATATCACAAGCCATCCTTGGGATTTCCATCCCATTAAGGCAAAGAGGGGAAAAATGCAAGCAGAGTACTGAACCTCGCAAGTGCTTGCTGGGTCAGACTCTCTCCTCGGTGGGCAGTGGGTCGTTGGTGGGGGGTGGGGGTCTCGCTTCCATTCGTATCTGGCTTAATCAGTGTGGAAGCACACGTAACGGGACTTGACTCTAGCCCACGTGTGCATTAGGCGAGCGCTGATCTGTAATCACCCTCCACTGGGGTACGCTCGCGAGTCTCTTTTACTCTGTGATCTATTGCCGCCTTAACTCACATGATCTATTGCACGGAACTGGCAGTAACGGATGAGAATGATCTGCTGGAAAAACTCTCTCATTTGTCTCTGTCACAGCTGGTGAACTAGAGGAGACATTAATAGGGGGAGACGGCACCGGGAGGGGATATAATTATGTCTCCATGCTCCTCTGTGAGCTTCCTCTGTATGGAGGCATATTAGATACAATAAGGAGGAGGTCTTGCTCTTTATCTCTCATTCTCTTTCTCTCTCTTTTCCTCATCTTTTGTTTTTGCTCCCTCTGTCTCAGTTTTAATAAGCAGTCTGCAATTTCCCCCTTGCTTCTCCTGTGCTGCCATCACACGCGTTTTTGGTTATATTTTACATGCCGTTACTCACTCTGAGAGGGAATGGAGGTCAGGTACAATTCTTAAAAAACTAAACCCAGTGATTGTCTTGATGCATGCGTGTACTAGCATTCATGTCACTTAAAATGGAAATGCTACTATGTCTGGATCGCTGTGGATCAACGGCTGGAAAATGTTAATAAACGGCCAACTAGCTAATACACCAATGTGATATTTTGGTGACGTTTGATGCTGTGATTGCCTAATAAGTTCCATGTTTAAAATTTATTTCTGTATTTAAAATTTGCTTATCGAACACAATCTGGAGAGTCCTGAATGTTTCGGATAGTCAACGCCTTACACACGGCGTATAATGGGAAAATAGTCGTCTCCACCAGTTGGTTGTGCACACAGATGGCACTGTGTCTGCCAGACGTCACAATAGACCATACTACGGAAACCTGTGAAACGATTAAAAAAAAAACTTTAAAATGAGGCGTAACCGCTAGTAATTGTCTGCTGCAGACCGACCAGCTACATTGCATTAGGCGGTACCTTCAATCTCTCCTGGAGCAATAAAAAACAACCTTCTTGACTAACACCGTCTCACCTGTGGTTTCCCCAGTCTCCCACTTCTATTAAACTTCATTTATGAGTTTTAAAATCATAACAAATAAAGGTATAATAATGGGTAAAGGTGCATTCTGGGAAATGTAATGTTGTAGACCAGGGGACCTGACATATTGTTTCCTCCCTTGATTTGGACCCCACTTCAGATTGATTTACATGGACTCTTCCCATGATGCAGTTCTCCCTCCTCTAGTAAATACGGCACCCTCCAGATATTGGATCCCCGCTCCAGACAGGCTGTCGGCACAGTCTGCTAACAGCTGCGAGCAGATGAACCCCAACAGCATAGCTTCGGACTCAGATTGACGAGAACGTCCCTGGCCAAGGCTTGGCTCGGACCACAGGCCCTCACAGACAAGCAGGACACAGAGGTGCATCGAAGGTACGCACAAGCAGTGTGTGGGGAGTGTTGTTTGGCAGTTCTTTGGAGACAGATGCCAGACGAGAAACTGGAGAGATTATTCACTGTAAATGGTGTAGCAGTGGGTTCTGTGGGTTACCCGGGAATCAGGTTTCTGAAGACAACTTATATGGGGTATGTGGGCAATGTGTGGCTGGAGGCAGGAGACCTCCACAGTCATTGCATTATGGGTGGCCTGTACATCCCCTGTTGTTCTCTGCCTAGCCCCTCAAACCCAAGCTGAGCACAAGACGTTGCTAAGCAGCCACAGGACCGGGGAGCTAACTGTGGTCCCGAGTTCTGATTGTCCTTCCACACCACACCAGCAGAGGCGCCATGATATGGCGGAGGGTAATGTAAACCAGTATGCTAGCCTTACAGTTAAGTATGTCACCAGCCGTCTCAGTCTGTCACAACAGTTCAAAGCAAACCCAACAGCAACGGTTTCAACAACTGTTATAATCTCCCTTTTCATTACAGCCAACACAAAAACATGTCAGAGCCTATTAAACTGCCTTTCCCCCCAAGCTGAGAAACTTTCTCTAAACACCCTTCTTATTAAGTATAAAGTCAGAGTGTTTTATGCCAATCAAAGTTAGGCTGGTCCACTAGATCTGAAATGTACTGCTGCATAACATTTATGGACAAAATATATATATCATAAAAACGTCATTCAGTTAACACTAGTGTTCCCTTCGTGACATATGTGGGAGTTTGTATTGAATTAAAGAAAAATTCTTCAACTGGTTTTCACAGATCTTCTCCTACAGTAAACCGTGATAAGTGGTGCAGTAAATGGAATCGTGTCATTGGAAGTGATTTCTGATCCCCGCTTCATAATTCAGAAAGGACATGCTGGGCCAGAGAAATGTGTGTGACAAACATCGCAGGGTTCCTGTCATGGGGTCTCCTGTGGAGTAAGGAGGACAGATGTCTCATCTGTCAGAGGAAACTAGCCTCACTCGGAACACACGGCACTACGTAAACTGACCTGCAGACGGTGACTTGCCTATGCGACTCACCATTGTCACTGGCATCGCACCGGTTTCTGTCAGCTTGATCCTGAGCCTGGCATTGTCGGCTACGGGCCTCCACAGACACAAGTTAGTAAAAAAAGGTTGACCTGTCACATGTTGAAGTCCAGCTGTGCGTCGGCTTACCTTGACATTCTGATGAGGGATACCGGGCAGCTCCGGGGAGGTGCAGGGGGCAGTTGCCCCAATTCCACAGGTCTGTCAGAGACCAAAAGCAACCTCTACAGTGACCTTTAGACACAGGCTGCACAGCTGTAACCGTGGTAACTTAACATCACCTCGAGCAAACTGCCGATGTAGGGGCACCCTTCTGTCCCAGCACTGGAACAGGCTTGTAGGCTTGTGGAGTGCTTTATGTTCCATAATCCCTCTGTGTGATTAGTTATATTTCTTATTTTGTTACATTTTATGCATGTGTTTTCTTCATCGGTTCTGTCAAGCTTTTTAGCCAGTGTTGAAGCATCATGTGATTGATAGTTCCTTGACAGTTTGTCCTATTTGAATAATCAGAACAACCATTTAATCATTTTAGCATGTACTCCTAACTAAATATATATGCAATTTGCAAAGTTTGATGGAAGGTTAATAAAATTAATTCACCTCAATCAATAGAAGGCCATATTCTATGTCAAAAAAGATGCCAGAATTGGCAAATTTGGAAATAATAAATTCACCTACCATTCATCCATTAATTCTTTTTTGTGTTTGCTATGCTGCTCATCCAAGGGGTGATTGGCTTGATTAAATATTCACTCTTTCTAAATTTGTTGTGCTTTAAATTCTCCTTTCAGTTAGTTAGTAAAACAAACATCTCACTGATTTTGATTTTATGATGGTTTTAAATTATCAGTTATTAATGTCATTCTGATGTTTTTTTTTCTGGGAGGGGTCAAAAGAATGCAGAAAGGGAGACAAGGAAACTTAAGCTGTGGTTCAGAATAGACCTAAAAGTGCCCATTTTCTCCGTCCCTGCAATTTCATCTCTTAGGGATTTACGGCTTCTTTGTATCCCTTTTGGTATTCATGATGCTCCGAGGAACCATGCAGATTTCAATCTTCCAGATTGGGCCTCTTGCAGAACAGCAATGACGTGAAAGCAGGTCCCTGGCATTCCTCCTCCCGCGTTCACTAACAGCATTCTTTACAACCCAGCGCCCGCACCTCTTACCACTACCTGTGTGTGTCCTCAGAGATCAACAGTCAATTAGGCCCCCCTTTCTTTATTCTCTGAGAATAAAAAGAAGCTCAGGTTTTTGCCCCCATTCCTCTGTCTGGCTAATTGGAACCAGGGTCTGTAAAAATGGGAACTTTAGTATAACATGCCGTAAAATCCTGAAGGGTAACCATAAACTAACCGATTTCTTTCGTTCCTTTGGAGCGTACGCTAACTGAAACCTCTGTGTAAACTTTTACGAGGACCCCTGGGGTCGACCGTAAACCCGTTAATATAGATGAGATATGAGTACAGCCAGTAGGCCTCCCATTTCGTTAATTTTTGTTTTTTTGCATTTTTGGAAGGGTCAAGAGCTTGCGTTCCAAGGCAAATGCAGTCTATTTGATGCCGTGGTGTAAAAAAAAAAAACATTACACTGTCGAGACATGAAACCACAAAGGAGTGTTATGCGAACGTGACACCCCCAGCAGTCAGTCCACACTCTGCACCGGGGTCACAGCCGTCTGAGGGCATGCACTTTTCCCCTTAGACGTCAGAACCGCGCTGCCAGTGGTTGCATGTTTCACAGAGCTAGCTTCAGACTGGCTTCATGAAATGAGGAGTCATACAAAACCCCACTGTTACGCATTTTTCTCGTCATAGTGATAAAGAAGCTAACAGAATCTTGGTTGGCTTTGACTAACAGATTTTAACAAATTGAGAGAGTTGTAATACTGTGTTTTCCTGTCCATAAATAAACACTTACAAATCACACCCAGTTGTGTCAATATACTGACCCACAGGGAATTCTGTTTTCATGCCTCGATATTGAGCCCTTCTCCACAATAGTTTTTAATAATTGAATATTTTCTCCCTGCTGCCATTTCCACTGAACTCCTGGTCATTTTCATGATGCCATAATAATGGTATCACCAAGGCAGCATACTCATGTATCTTCCAAAGGTATAATTAAGCTGTCATCAGTGAGACAGATACATACCTTTTCTAACGTCATGACTAAACTGTCACTAAGATCAAAATTTGATTTTAATATAGTCTACTTTACCAGGTAGCATTTTTATTGAAGGGTCTTAAGTCAGCTCTTTGCTGCAGTTTCATGAGTTTTGCAACAGCCTTCCACGGATGCTCGACGAAGGGTCTGAAGTTCCACAGGTGCAGATCGCATTGCGATTGTGACCTACGTGATGTCTAATATGATATGACCTCTAAACTTTCAGAAACAGAACTTCTTGCACTTCACGCATGTGATTTTAACTAAATTTTAAGCAAGTAGATTTATTCAGAAAGACCATTGCCAGTCTGAGAACGATACTATGAGAATGACTGCTTGGCCCTGTGCTAGATTGAGGAACGATTAACTCCAGCACTTTTTTAAAACAAGGATTCACTCAGGAGTGCCATTTATGATGGCATATTTTAGGTTCTCATTCACTGGCAGAGTATTGAGGCCAGAAAAAGCATACATTGTCAAACCGCGAGTCAACATGATGTGGAGGACTCAAGGGGAGCCAGAGAAATCAACTCAAAGAAGCCATTGAATACGCCATTCTTGGGTATTCTTCACACAGATTCAAACTGACTGTCGGCAGCTGATAAGCACTGGGAAATAAAGAAAACAGCAGGAAGAAACACTGCCTCTGGCAGCTGTCTAATGCTTTTAGCTACAATTTTATTCCAGGCAGCATGACAAGTTGTCTATTACCTTCCGAAGCTGTCTGCTACTGTGGAAACAAAAAGGTAAACATTTTCACAGGGCATAAATATTAGCAGTACACCTTGATTGACCTAGTGGGGAGTTTAAGAATAAGGAGCCTTTTTTCTTCCTAGGCGTAAATGGGTTTCTTTAATTTGGACCTGTTAAAGAGGGACATAAATAACTTAGTGGTGACAGCAGACAAAAGATTATTCTATTCATTGCTAGCCAGCAGCAGGAAATATTAAAAAAAATGTGCTGAAGAATGAAAAGATCGTTATCTAGTAGAAGGGAATTACAGCAACGAAAAAGGGGTTAGCTTGTCAAACTCCAAAATAATAGGAAGTAAGTTATTGAAATAAAATGAACAAACTTGGCTAGCATAATGCTACGTCTTTATTTGTTTACAATCTTGGTGGGTGTAGGCTTATTTGGACCTCGGCGTGTTTGGTTGCCTACTTTGGATCAAAACATTGAGTCCTGTTCGGAAACAATGGACTATGTAAGTGAGCTCATCACTGTAGAGAAGCAGAACCACGCCGAATCTGTTAGCAGGGGAATTATGACATTACCGAAAACCCTGACAAAACAATTTGTTCATTTTACAAATGATAATGATTCAGTCTGGCAGCCTCAGGCGAGTGCAGAGCGAGGTAAAGCACTCTAATTTAGAGTGTACGTGTCTGCAGTGTCGTGGTCACAAGGGCAGCAGTCTGCATTTTTTAACAAGAAGCGAGTTGTCTCGGGTTACCTCGTAGTCCGAGTCCAGCAGAGTCCACCTACAATTAATCTTCTACTTGTAGCCCTTTATAATTTGCCATTACAAAAGCCATTAAAATCCGAGCCTGATTCTAGGCCTGTGGGACACCCGGGATGGAGGGTGTGAGACACAGAAAGGTCCTTGCCCCCCCCCCCCCCGTCAGCCTCTTGTGCCTCGGACGAGACCTGAGTGAACAGACAGGTACTTAAAACCGGGTGCAAAGATCACTGTAAAGAAAACAATTGTGATTAATGGGGAAATTGGGGCTGTACTTTCATGTGACCCAGTTCATGTCTTTGGTGGGTCATTAACCCGAAGGACAACTGTCCACTCCTTACCTGAGAAATGAATTCTGGGACTGGAACTCAGGCTAATGTTTTGAGTCTCCTAGTGAACGAAAGATGAGGGGCTATTATTCTGTAAGAACTCACTTACAGGGTAAAACGTCTGTCGTTATGAGTGAAATAGTTTCTTGACAAATGAGAACTTTGAGTATTTAATATGTTCATAGCAGGGAAAAAGCAAGTGTAATATGTTATGCAAAGAATATTATGTGTAAATTAAATTACAGAGTACTGAACAGCCAAAAGCAGAACAAAATGACGAAACAAATGATGGCTTTTAACTAACTTTCCATGACATAATGTCCATTAAGTCACTGTTTAAGTCTAAGTTATATGTGTTCAGTTACATGTATAAGCTGTTTACCTTCAGATGATTTCTGACACACAGAGTCAGCGTCAGCACAGAGATATTCAGCCATTGATGAATAACTGAAAGAAATGATGAAGTGCAAAGTGTGAAGACAGTGAATGCAAATCTGGGAATAAATACTCCTGCTGTCAGAAGGGAAGCCCGAATTCGGCACGACTCCCGGCAGATTCGAATCTCAGACCTGGCCAGCATTGACATCAGATCTGTAACGATGGGTTCTGGCCCATCTAGCAGAGCTTTGTAAGCCTGGGTAATGTGACACTAAAGACATTTTGATGGCAGGTCACCTTTGGTGTCATACTGACCGTATCCTCGAAATGCTCTTAGAGTATGTGCTTAAAAAGGAATCTGTGCAGATTTAAATGATAGATTCATTACTGGCTACTGTATGTTCTGTTCTTTGTACTATTGAAATGGGGTTTGATGATGAAAAAAAATTACAGCTTCATCACGGCATAAGGCCGGTGTACACCCTGGACAGGGGGCCACTCCATCACAGGGACAAGGCTGGTATACACCCTGGACAGGGGGCCACTCCATCACAGGGACAAGGCTGGTATACACCCTGGACAGGGGGCCACTCCATCACA
>JAACJT020000013.1:946330-971319 GCA_009936485.2 Gymnarchus niloticus
CGTAGAGATGAAGCTCTCATATGTGACATCACTCGTAGAGATGAAGCTCTCATATGTGATATCACTTGTAGAAATGAAGCTTTCATATGTGATATCACTCACAGAGATGAAGCTCTCATATGTGATATCACTCACAGAGATGAAGCTCTCATACGTGATATCATTCGTAGAGATGAAGCTCTCATATGTGACATCACTCGTAGAGATGAAGCTCTCATATGTGATATCACTTGTAGAAATGAGGCTCTCATATGTGATATCACTCACAGAGATGAAGCTCTCATATGTGATATCACTCACAGAGATGAAGCTCTCATATGTGACACTGTCCAAAGGGGACGAATGATGGGCAGCTATTTTATCCCATTAAGATGTGGCATCGAACTGGGAAGCGGCAGGAAGTCTGCTAACCAACGAGTGACCTACAGTAGAGGCTGAGAAACAATCACTGGCAACCACACTCGAAGAAAGAACTTCTTGGATATGAGTTTATTAGCAATCGAGACATGATTTGGCAAGCCTGCAATAAACACTGGTCATCAGAGAAAAGACGAGGAATCCTTTCCCCTGACTGAGTCCCCACAGTTGGAGAAGGGTTCTCTGTGTAAGACATCTGCTTTCTCTCCTCCCATGTTCGTGGATCACTGAGGTTGTTCCAAATGGTGTTGAAATCACAATAGATGTCCTGATAGAATAAAGCACCCAGACATTTCACAATTCATTTCATATCAAGGTGATTTCTGGCATTTTATACTTTTTCTCGTCTAACAGACGGTGTGATTTTCTCACCACATCAAGCATCAGTGAAGATTCCGGATCCAGTGACTTTTTCTGTTTGCCTCATTGAGTGTCTATTTTTACAGCAGACGTTGTATCACTGTGTTTTACATTATGTTTGTGTTCTGGGCCTCCTTGCATTCTGCACGGTAGATTGAGGGAAACTCTCTGGATTCTTTGGGAGACACTGGGTGTACCATACTCGCGTCACAAGGAAGCATGTGTAGCCATTGCAAAAGACGTTTTTTCCACAGAAGAAGGCTCGATTCTGAGTCTGGGGATTCTAAGATTGCTTTAATAGCTAAAGTTTATTGCAGAATCTCATGACTTGGCATGCCAATAAAACACAAAAAAACGTTCACCGCTGTGCATTTTCATCACAATAATAATATGCTAAGTATGCTGTTTTTATATTTATCTTGCATAGCTGCAAGGCCAAAGGCTTAATGTAGGAGTTCAATGCCTACAATACTAAAGGAGGAATTGTTTGATAAAAATTATTTACCATAAAAGCCATAGTGTGTAATATTACAATGCATATAACCACATTCTGCCTGGAATGTCATTCCAACAAAGTTAAGAACTAAAGTTAGGCAGGAAAAAAAAACAACCGTATGTAATTCAGTCTGTCCTATTACTTGTGTACAAATCACTGTACATGTGCCGTGCTTACAGCACATGGGTCAACAGAGTTCAACTTTCAATGCTGGATATACACTTATCCTAAGGAGTGTGTGACCTTGCAAGGCCCTGAGTATTACTCTCCTTGGGGAAACCCCCCCCCCTTCCCCCATTCACCCCCCGCAGATGGATTTTTCATTGCATTAATCCCCCAGATCAGGTGGGTTTTGTCAAAGTGTTAAACTTTAATACTGCAGGTCATTTATCTTTACAGCAAGACCCAGGGTCTGTCAGCGGCCAGACGAGCTATTTCCTCATTGTATTTGGAGCAAAGTGGTTCAGGGGAGCCGGAGAGGGCAGACACTGATCACAGCTTAATTAAATCCTGATGTATGGGCACGAGAAGGTATTCTCAGCACACTATTACACACTGAGGGGGCCTTGAATTACTTATAAAACCCTTTCTTGTAAATAGTTACACTGATGCACCTACATTACCCTGGAAAGACTGTATCGGCATACATATATGATGGGATGGATTGGGAGGCACCCTGCTGAAGAGGAAATAATTACAGTCATTTGTTTTTGCAATAGCTAAAACTGCTGGAAGACTGTTTGCCTGCATGAATATTTATCTTCATTCATATAGATATGAGCTTTGAATGGAGCCCAAATAGCATCCTTCTTCCACAAAAAAGGGCCAGAACACCAAATTAATCCGGCATCGTATTACAAATAAATGAAGTCGGATATCGGTGCGCCATGGTTGCGGTTATTATGATTTGTTGCTGTAATCATTCTTGTGCACTGTCACCCATTCACTTATCTTCTGTTTGTTTATTGGCAGTCACTCAGTTTCTGGTATCGTTTCATGTTGTGACCGCAACAATAGAACGTCATTCGCCAGAATGCTTTTAATGCTATCAGCGATTCCATCTGGATTCGCAGGCGACGCAAAAGAAAACTAGTAATAACATTTATTCTTGTTTTATTACAGGCTTTTTGCTTCGTTTATAGTATAATTTACGTTCAAAATAAACGCTTGGCCCAGGAAGACAACACTGACTGAAAATGTGAACATGCAGCACTGGCGTGTCTGGATCTCCAGGCGGAGGTGCAGGAAAACTGCAATTAATTGGCTGCAGTTTTGTTCGGAACCAATATTTAATTAATCTATGGTTATGACAGTATCTATATTTTACACATCTTGAGTGTTATAAACGTGGCCTTATTTCTTCGTATGTTTGCAAAGAAAAATGGATCGCATAGCATGAATTTATATCAAATCCCTACCGGCGGGAGACGTTCTGTTAAGTTCAACAACGCATTTTGCCTATATATCGTACAATTAACTGTACGGTTGTGTGAACGTGTGATTTCTTTCCCCTGAATCACTTGGCTTTCAGATTGATTTCATAGTAATTTGCCTAATCTAAATTTGCCCCCCCCCCCCCCAAGAATAACACAAATATATACAAAGATTTTCACTGTCTTGCAAAAGAGAACGTTTCAAGGTTAGGTGGCTAATCATAAACACAATTTAAAATATTGCCCAAAGGTTTTTAACCAGGAATTACATAGTGTTTCTGTTTCATTCCGGTTTGCTTTCGTCTTGATTGCTCTTTGGTGCGATGCGGTCGGCTTCGGTCGGGCCTCCCACCGCACTTTTCCAGACCGGTGCCAGCGACGATCCTGCTAGGCGTGGGCATTCATGCTTCGGGCTCCTGCGTCCATGCCAGGCCCAGCCCCAGGCACAGCGAAGACGCACCTACGCCACTCTCTGCGGATGCTTTACGGCTCATCAGAACTGAAAGAAGAGCAAGTTGTGTTTCAGTTAACGAACCGTAATTATTCAATTCACACAAAACAAAATTGTTTTATTTTCGGCCTCAAGATGAATGCAAAAAAAAAAAAAAAAATCAGGAGTGTTTTATTTGCGGTAGACATGCAACAAGTAGCGTGACGGTTATGTTTCTGCTTTAAGCCCAAAACGGAAAGATTAAGCTGAAGAGCTCCAATAAAACAAGCTATATATATAATATATGTTTATGTCTATTATCCAAAGGCTATTTTAAAGGCTGCAGCGACACGTGCACAACAATTTTCTTAGAATGTTGGTAGAAATAAAGTTAATACAATCACCTTCATTATAAGCATCTGATAGAATTCATTAAACTTCATTATGGGTCACTCTGGGTGTAGTATACTCCGTCAGATTTGCCATACTCGTTCTCGTCCGATTTTCTCCGATCCTGGAATAAAGTGATCTGTATTCGGATGAAATACTCTTTTATTCGTTCATATTAATAAAGATTAATAATAAGCCAAGCAACACTTGTGCTTGGACACAAACGTCTGCCTAATAATAAAAAAAAATGACCTAAATATCAAACAGCTATGCGCATAATGGATTCGGTTTTGATTTAAGCCCTCCGCTTTAAGCATACTACCGTAAAATGTTTCATTATTTTTGTGTTCATTGTTGTCTTCCTTTACATAAACGTAAAAAGACGGGTATAAATGAACCGAAAGACAAGGATTATTACAATTCCAAGCAATTTTTACCTAACAGAACATCAGCATTTAAAATGTACATGGCGAAAGCACAAAACCCGTTCTCCCGTGATTTAATAATTTGACTTCAAACTGCTAGTTTGATGCCAGATTATCCTTTCAGTATTTCATTTTTAATTAGCAGTCATTAAATCTTTCGTTTAATACCATTAGACTTCATTTCCACACTAACCAATAATCATCATGGCACACGCTGACTTCAAAACTGCTGTGTGATTCAAACAGCAGTAATTTGTTCTGAAACGACGTGACTCTTGGCTTAAGCATTAATTGCGGTGTGTGTGTGTGTGTGTGTGTGTGTGTGTGTGTGTGTGTGTGTGTGTGTGTGTGTGTGTGTGTGTGTGTGTGTGTGTTCTTCGCCATCTCCCATCCGACCTCCAGGAAATATGAAAGAAATTATAAACTGCTGAACTGTGTGATGGCGTTAAGAGTTTTTCCACTGCTCGTAATAATTTGTTATTGCCACCTACCTACTGTAACTTTTATGATTTACGATTTTAATGTGTTAGTGGCTGTAAATATTATTATAACGACTTCTTGTTGTTTATATTACCTAACATTTTGAATTTACGCCATTGTCTCCATACAATAATCTATTTCTAATAAAAACCAGCCCTCCTTTATAATTGCTGTTGTTGACTTAGTTATTTAACGGGAGTCTCGTGTTTACAGTAAGAATATACGAACATTTGTTCGGAACAATTATGTAATTATCCTACTCGCAATATATCGTATTTGTAAAGGAACAGCATCGGTAAAATTGGTTAAAGCATAACAGAATTATTTTGGCCCCAGTTATATGTATCTATATAATTAGTTGATATAATGGAATGAGCTAATTCCGTCTTCTCACGGTCTTTTACAGTGAAGGGCGTTTCTCAGTAAATCTTGTAGCAAGCCGAATTGTACGCGGACCCTATTCTTCTTACATGTAATCGGGCTGACAAATTTCTTTCCGCCGAAGGGTGTTTTCTCCACGACACGCAGACTCGCCCCGCGAAAGGGGTGTGTGTGTGGGGGGGGGGGCAGGTGCGAATAGCGCGTTTGTAACGATATGACACTGTTTGCTACTGGGTATTATTGAACCTATTAGTATACAGCTGAAGACATTGCCAGTAAATTATGAAGTGTTTTAAGGTTATTGAGACAAATCCGCAAATCAATCAGTTTGTTCAATAAATTCAGGTGTTCTGGCGATTAAAATATATACAGATTTCACAGTTTTTATGGAAGTATAGAGAATGCATACATTTTTCACTGCCACCCTATGACGGAAAAGCAGTGGAAGGTAGATTTATTTAAAGTAGTCTAGTTTATCTGATGAGTTACACACAGGTACTGCCTCTCCTAGAGAGCTGTGCGATGCTGTGCTTCTCACTCTGAGCCAGGTTTTAAAACGACCCAAGTGAAAATATCTTCCAGATTAAAAATGATCTCGCCAGCTGTAAAATCCTTAACTGTATATGAAAACGCAACTCCAGCTCGCGAGCAGTCCGATCTTGCCTTAAATTTCGTGCCATGCCTTCTCATCAGCTGTGTAATGGTCGATTTAAACCAGTCACCGATAAAGAAAGGCTCCCGGCTGTGTTCGAGCTGTCAGTCATTCGGCTCCAGCTTGAATGCATTGTTAAGATCAGCAGTCTATTTATTTTGCGTTGCTATCAGAAAGGTAGGGAATCCATACCAAGCAGGCATGCAGACAGCTGCGTGTTAAACACGTCCCTCGTTTTAATTGATATGCTACAGGAATGTTGCGCGGCAAACTGCTAACACGGACCATTTGCCTACAGATCGCAGAGAAAACCACAAGACGTGAAGGAGAACAGCAGTTTAAAAGGTTTGAAAAAATTACAAGGATTTAATGTAACCAGAAATGAGACGATAAAGCTGTGTAGCTGTTTGGAGCTGAACAGTATACTACGGCATAGCTAGGAAGCCTTCAGAAGAGGCGGACGCTCAGTCAAACAGATGCGTCCTTTGATCCTTTTTGGTTCGATGCTAATTTGTATTTATCCACTTACTTGTTGACTAAGCATAAACATTTACTTAATACCCCCTCACATATGCACACATACAAAGGTGTGTGGGTCTCTTTATGTTTCTTTCGATTTCGTGCATCCTGCTCCCCGGCCAGCATCCTTTTTTTTTTTTTTTTTTTTATCTTAAATGGACCCCCGTGGAGCATCAGGGCTGAGTAACACCGCGCCCGGTGGGGGGGTTTAGAAGTGCTGTGATCCGCGGGAGAAAATGAACTCCGCCGAGGTGAGAGAGCCAAGAAGCCGTTTGGCCTCGTTAGGGGCTTGGAAAGGGCCCTGTTGGGAATCCAAGCATTTGTCATTCAGCCGAGGTGAAGGAACAACAGGGACTAAACACCGCAGAACGTGACATTGCTAATACGGAATGTAACGAAGTATGCAAAGCGGAAACTTTAATTGATGCTGATGGCGTTTAAAACGCAGCACCTCGTTGATTAGATTAGATTTAAGCCGAAAGGTCACCGTCACTCTGCTCTTTTACTCAGCACCGTTACTGTGGGATAACAGCTGGCACATTTGACTGGAAAGGTGGCGGGGAACCTAAAGGATCACTTCAATGATACACATTAAAAGTTAATAGTCATCTTCAGCTTTCCTGAATGTGTCCCTACCATCCATAGACTTAAATTTGAGTTTGATATCAAAGGAATACCTTCAATAATACTACATCTATCCATTTGTGTTCTGAATTATTCATATAAATGAAAAAAAAACGAATCCCGGTATATTCTACAATCATGTTAAATACACAAATTTTAAATGATTGGCATTTTTAAAATAGCTAATTCAATCGGAGTGATGGTCATAAAAAACTGCGGAGAACATCGTGTAAGGTATATTTGCAGAATTGGAGATGTAATGATATTTTGACAGCATTATACGGCCTAGTGATGTCGCAAATTTATACGTGACTGTCAGATTTTGCTCCTGACAGTTAGTGATGATGAATTTCGGACTAACGGGCTAATGTCGGATCAAGTGTGTTTAAGAATAAACGACATATACGCTATATATCATGCTCTATGCCGCATATTACAGCAACTTGTGAACGCCGGAGGGGCTGAAAGCGACGTTAGACACTGCTCCGGGTAACCCGGGGTTACGGCGGCTGTATGGATCACTACAGGACTTGTATAGCGCCTCAGAAAATATTTAATGCACTAAAAGTGAATTGTATACATTGAATTCTCGAGTATATCTCGGACGCAAAAATTTAGTTAAATTCTTAATTCAGGCAAACCTCCAAATAATAATAATAATAATAATAATAATTAGAAGAAGAAGAATATCGATTACTTTTGACTGAGTAAGACTGGTCATAATATTTTGTTCTTTGGCTGCAATTTGATACTGTGAATTTAGATTTTTTTTTTTTTTTAATTGGAAAGAAATGGAATGACGACGTGAACTTTGAATGTTAGCCAGTACTTACCAAAACAGCACAGATCGACGTCAGTTTCTTTCACTTACCCTCTTTTAAAGATGTCCCCTTTCCTCCGATTTCATGAATAAAACCGTGCTCGTCTAAACCGAACGGTTAGCCGTTGGGTTATCTGAGTGGAAAACGTCAGTGGTCAATCATTTAACCAATTTAATTACTAGCAGCATAATTATTAAAAATTCTTGCCAATTGGCTTTAACTGTAATGCATCTATTCAGCAGAAATTGATTTTGCTGGTTGCATTCCGTGTCTTTAGATATAACAACACCGCACGTTTAGCGGTAAAACGCTGAAGTTAACGGAATCTCGGGAGAAAGCAGTGCATATATTAGAAATAATGACACTGAAAACTGACCCCATAATGTTCCATATATTTTACAGACTGCATTCGTCTTGCAGATGTATGCAGCTTTATTTGAAGGCCTCCGTGTCATGTTGATAGGGCAAGGAGTGCAGCTGTTTTATTTAGTAATAGGGGTTAACAACTGGTGGAGACCTGGCGTTCTGAAACAGAAATCTAATTCTTATAGTTCATGGGTGGAACGTTTTGGAATTTAAATGATAAGCCTGTATCAAATATCTGGGGACAATTTCTCTCACTGCTTTGATTCATTGTTTCCCATGTAGCCAAAGGATTTTGAAGTACGAAATCATGCAAAAGAAATCACGTCCAAATTTTAGCTTTTAACTAATGAGTGTTCCCCGCCAGAACATTTCCTCTGCGCTGAAACAGGCAAAAAAGTAATTTTACAAAACTCTATGACGTTGTTTTATTTTGCTTTGATTGATTAAAGCTACTCATTCGAAAATAAAAATGGCTTAATTTGAACGAATAAAATTTAAAATTTAAATTTTTAGTACATGAATATCTAACTTTTCATATACGAAACTTACCACTGGAATTCAAATATGTATAAAAGATTAAAATTGTATTTAACACATCAAGAAAATAAAAATATTACAGGACCATGACCTGCTGGATAATAATTCTGAGGATGTATGGATGGATGGATGGATATCACGAGACCATGGGTGCATGATATACTGTACATAATAATGTCATTTGTGCTTCATTTTTAAGAATTAACAATGATGATATACAATGGAAAAAGTTTACGACTGCTATATACGGTGATGTTGATCAGACATAATTATGATTGTGGAAAAACAATGTGTGATTGGCTTTCTGAGTCTTTGTTAAACTGCTCCAGTTAAATAATGGTACTGTCTTCGTCGTCAGCTCAAATATTCACTCACTGCAAATCGCTGTACTATAAGAATAACAATACAGACAACTTAGGGGCAACAAGACACGCTGAGCAAGTTCGAAGAAGGAGGCACGGCCACAATGAAAATACAGCGCAGCTCCCGTAAGACGCGATGATTGATGAAGTCAGGTGCTCTGTTTCTAATTAACGTTTAAATTAGGCCGAAGAAGATCTCTCGAATTAGCGCCGCTCCGCTGGAGACCGTAAAGATCATCTAAAAGATGTTTTGGGAAAAAAAAGAAGAGGATATTGGCAGACTTAGTTTCAGCACCATTGGTGCGTACAGGATTTGAGTGAAATGTCACGCCATCGCGTCCCACTGAAACTCTCGGTCTTTCGTAAGCGTTTTACTAAAGTCAGACCACTACACACTGATACGTATATTCTCGTATTTGTTTGAATTTGGCGCGTCAATAGATTGTTATAATGACGGTTATTACAACTGGCATTATTACGCTGTTAGAAAAAAATCGTTTTATTAGGCTGATACAGTTTTGTGGGATTTAGTTAATAATTTTGGAGTTGTTTATAAAATAACTGTATAATATAATGGTAGTTTTCTACATTAATATTAAATTGCCGCGTAATCTGTGCAAATCGACAACAAAATCATTTTTGATACCTGCAACTCCATAGTTTGCTTCTCTTTATACGTAAAATTACTGAGATCTTCCAGTGACCATTCCGCAAAACACAGGTATACATTAACATTTGAAATAGGTGGTTGTTTATTTAATTGTTTTTCATTGCTGACAATGAAAATTTTACTTGCATGATCTTAACTTTTCTGTTCATGATCTCCGCTCACAGAAGCGTCTGATTTTGATAATTGGCTACTGTGTAAATACTGTGATTAAAATTATATCCTAATGTTTGATTTCGATTATTTTGAGTCATCTCCTGACGATAACCCGCATTTCCCCTCAACCTCCGCTTGTTTGTTTTTAGGATTACCTGAACTGGGTATTTACCATGTCGAGCATGTTTCTTGAATGAATTATCCTTTGTTTAATAACACGCGCTCGCTGTTGTTCCTCAGTGACACCCCTGTCGCAGACACTCTCCATCCAGGGTAATAGAATCTCGTGCTGTTTTAATAACTCCTGTGCTATTTGGCCCTGTTTTGTCCTTACATGAATGTCACCATATGGTGTCTTTGGCACGGGCGCATGCCTTTGAGGACTTCATTCGTCTCTAATAGTTCGTGTTAAAGGATTATTTATCATTCCAATCGATTATTAAATGCGAGATCGGATCAAATTTACTCGCCGACGGTGCATTTTGCTTCCTAAATTTGAGCTGATGTACGATTCCAAATAATTAACTTCGTTAACACGGGTGACATGCACGTGCAGGCAGTAGAAGTAAATGGCTGGTCTTCATGTGCGAATGTTCTGGTTTTTTTCTGGAAGACAGTGAAGCGGTTTGTGCCGTTAATAATTAATTTTTGATTCACCCCTCTCGTATAACCATTCAGAAGTTTGGTTCTAAGTGTATTATGTAGTGACTACATACAATCAATGTCCTTTTATTCGTTTCTGCTTTCCATGCTTAGACACTAAATTAAAGAATAAGGAGCTGGCCCATTTTCCGGGTAATATTCTAAACTAATTTAAAAACACCGTTTAAGAAATGACAGAACTTAAACTATGCTTTACTGGGTCAAAATTACTATCTTTTAAATAATTTGAAATTACGAAATATTTTACTAAATGCTCGGATGACGCATACACAACACAAAGATACTCAATTAAAGAAACACAATAAGCATGCGTTTTTTTTTTAATCTGTGTACCAATTGTGTGCATGTGTGCGTGTGCGCGCGCCCGCGCGAGCGTGTTCGGTGTTGTTGTGCTGAATACATATATTCCACGTTTGCATCTAAGAAATTTGTCGTATGTAAACTTTGGGGAATAAAATGTGATAGAAGTACATACCCAACACTGCCTTCGTCTATGTTACTCGAGTACTGAAATAAAAATATAAATGAAATGTAATATAGTACTATCACCTTAGATCTGTAAAACATGCTGTACAGTTTTGGTGATTTAAATAATACAGATATGGAGTGCAGTAATATCGCACGGGCAATGTGCAGAGAATAAAATGTGTACTGCATACTTTCATTAAATTGTACTGTCTAGGTGCAACGATGCAAAGTAAAATGACTAGCGGAAAATAAAAGGACAATGGGACCTACCTGGTCTGTGGACCCAGCTGGGCTCCTTTCGCTCCAGCATGTATAAATAAACACCGAACCTCTATGCAGAATCTGAATGAAGATCTCAAATTGCAACATTAACGAAAGGACAACCGAGGCAAACAATTTAATTCAGGGTCCTCGCTTTACCTGTTTCAGCTCAGACGAGCACAGTACGAGTTTTTTTTTTTTTTTTTTTTTTTTTTACTGCTGAAGTATCATCGAGCTATTTGTAAGACATTTTATACCGGCTAACTTCTGCCTAACTGAAAACCTCGCACAACTCTCCATTTTCTCCCAAAATCCTTCCAAAGTTGTCTCTGCTTTTATGCTGCATTAGAAAGGAGATGAGTTAATAAATTTAACTAACCCGCCACAAACAATGCTATCGTCTGGTCCAAATTGTCCGAGTTTCCTTTCTTCCCATTTTTCTACGCACTGACGGAGGAGGCAAAACAGCACTGATGCGCTTTGCAAAATCCACATCAGGAGTACCCAAATTAAAATTTCTGCCTTAAAGGCTCGCCCTTCCCCAGTGAAACACTTGATGGATGCATAAAAACAGCTTTTGACAGGACAGTGCTTCATAGGTATGCATGATTAATCGTTTTATTTTCCCAGAGTTTTGAAAAATGTATGAGAGGTAACCTTAATAATATTTGCATATAATACAAATTTATGACTGAAGTTATTGGTTATCTGTAGCAGTTTCGTGTGAATTACAACTACAATATTTTTGTATTAACATTCCATGTGTTACATTTGCTATACATAAAATGACATCTTTTTTCTGTTTTTACAGTAATACTGTATGCATGTGTAATTCTTTCATTTATCAGTAATGCTGCAAGATTTACACTTTAATACATGTAGTCAGGGGCGTTTGTTTAGCTTGAACGTTGATACGAAAGCAAAACAAATGTTTCAATTATTCATGTGTCAAAGCTGGGATAATTTTAGCCTCCCTGAAACTTGGTCGACTCTTGTCCTTACCCTCCCTGCCTAAACCTAAGTCTACATGCTCTTATTGTCAAATTACAAATTTGGATTAAAAAAAAAAAAAAAAAGATGATAAATGAAATGAAAACGATAATATCTCGGAGCGTTTTTTATGGCTGCGTATTTTTCGTCGTTTTCTAACATCTGCTCTGAAGATATTCACGGCGCGTTATGACGTAATGCATCGGTTTTATAAAAAGGAATCTTTACTCTCCCTTTTCAGTGAAATATACATGGAGAGCACGTGGTTCCCTAAAGTGGAAAGTGCAACAGCAGATGCATAAAGCTCGCAAGCCGCGGCTCGCTTTTTTAAATTTGGTAACGCTGGGGGAAACTCCTCCTATTCCTGCGTCCAATTAATTAATGTGGTGTGGCCCTTTAAGACTCAGCGGCGGGTCAGTAAATGGTGTAGCGTTTCTCTAATTGATCTTCGCCCAATCAACAACAACACAACTCGTTAGCGGTCGCTTGCTTTTCCCGTTCCGCGAGACGCTTTCTCTTCGCAGCAAATCAGCCCCGGGGCAGCGCCGTTGTACTTTTTAGCCATTTTAATGGAGCTCCTCAGAAGACCCTCGGCTTTCTTAAAGGGAATACAATTCTGATTCCGCGGTCTATAAAACCGAAGTCCTTCCTAGAAGAATGGTTCTTTTCGAAAATCATTTCACTCCAGAGAAGCTTTGAGCGCGTAACGAGGGCTGAAACGAAGAAGCGAGAAAATATTTGACTGGAAGTTCCTATGAGCCTTTGAATGAAATATTACCTACTGCTATTAGAAATAAACATTTCGAGGGAGTACGATGACCTCCAGTAGAGACATGAAGGCAGGCTCAGTATTGCAATCCAGCAGCGAGGAGAGGAGACGGGGTCCCTTGGATCAGCTCCCACCGCCCGCTAATTCCAACAAACCGCTCACCCCGTTTAGCATCGAGGATATTTTGAACAAACCTTCCATAAAGAAGTCGGCTGCCAGTCTCTGTCCGCCGAGAGTTTTAGAGAAAGTGACCGGATCGAGTGCCACCAGGAACGGTATTACCACTCCGTCCTCTCCGCTCTGCGCTCTGGAAGAGTTAGCCAGCAAAACTTTTAAAGGTTTGGAAGTCAGCTTAATCCAAGCAGCCGAAGGTATTTTAAATTTGCTTTCTGTTAATCACTCGTAGTCGCTCCATGTTACGTGTGAGATAATGCGATGGACGTGTGTGTTGCCGCTGTGATGGAATGCGGGTTGTTTTCAAGCAGCACCTACGGTCTGGTCAGAATGGGCAGGGGGGCCTGTGTGTGGAGAGGTCACTTTTCAAGAGCGCGTATAATGGGAACATTTAAAAACCTCGCATTCCTTTCATTTGTAACTTTCAGCTTAGATCCCTTAAAAATAACGTTTAAAAAGAAAATACGCTTAACGGATAACGGATAATTAAACGGCCAGCAGCAGTGTTCTGTGTTTACGGTATACATTTATAAATATTTAAGAAATATTCTATATAACGACGTAAAACTTTTGTGTACATTTTGCACGTTTAGATTTAAACGAAATAAACTAATTTGGTTATTATTTTCTTGCAGTGGAATTTACCAAAATCGTCCGTATTTTTGGTACCGTGAGGTACCTTTGCAGAAACAAATATGATAATGACTACTCCTGCAATAACTGGCTTTAATTATATCTAATAACATTCTTCTTCAACACAATCAAGTGCTTTTATTTTGTGAGGGACTGATAAATTAATTCCATAGGAAAGTACCCAGGATTACTACTTATATTATTGACTCTGAATAGGTAAATACTAATAACTTAAAGTTAGTGTTTTGGTTATCTCTGGTCCTGTAGACATTTTGAATTATCACGAGGTAAACAGATTTTGCATGTCGAGGTGATTGGGGGAAAACAAAAAAACAAAACAAAACAAAACAAAAAAAAAACATGGAAATGTGCGTACGTACGATATATTGTATTATTCGTGGCTATCATCACTTAGAGGTGTATTTAATGTGCTTAAAGAACGATAGCAAGTCCTCACATTTCCCCCTGGGAGTTTAACGTGAATGTTTGTGTTCCTTTAAGGTCGTGAACACCTGAACGCTTTCGGCCAACGGCAGGCCTCAAAAAAGAGAAGAAAGTCTCGGACAGCTTTCACAAACCATCAGATCTATGAACTGGAGAAGCGTTTTTTGTACCAGAAATACTTGTCCCCTGCGGATAGAGACCAGATAGCACAGCAGCTCGGTCTAAGCAACGCTCAGGTCATCACCTGGTTCCAGAACAGGCGGGCTAAGCTCAAGAGAGACTTGGAAGAGATGAAGGCGGACGTGGAGTCCTTGAAGAAGATCCCACCGCAGGCTCTCCAGAAACTGGTCAGCATGGAAGACACCGATGAACCCCAAGGCGGCTCCGAGGCAGTTTCCCCTAGCGTCTCACCATCCTCGCAAGGACACGGGGTCTTCCCTCAGTCGCCTTTCTCATCCAGAGACCAAACCACCGACGAATTTTCGGAGGAAGACGAAGAAATCGAAGTGGACGATTGAAAGTATAGGCCCGCGTTACGGGGAGGACGCTTTCCAAATACTGCGAGGACAGGCACTGTTTTGGGAATTGATGTTCAATTGGAGGACGTTACGATGGACAGTTAATTTATATTAAGGATTGTGAAAACAGCTTGAAGTTAGCGCCTCGGAGATGCTCCTGTAGTAGCCGTGGGGGATTACGATGGGAATAACTTTTTAAAAGTACCAGCTTAACTTTGATTCATGGTACAACATTTCTGAAGTGTGTATGTACGTTGGCGTTTCTTTTATTACCTTCTTAGGGAGACTCTTGCGAATTTGCCTCTTTTGATAACCCGTAAATCGCACTCGTTTCTTTTTATAGCTGCTAAAAATCATATCTATAAAACTGGTGTTTTCTTTCCTCGGATGTGTGTAGGCGTAAAGGATGCGGACGGCAGGATTTTATCGCCTTCGAAAGGCGTCGCTGAAACCCCGGGCTCTTCATAAAGAATTCATCACTGGGAGCCTGAATTGCCCTAAGAAATGACGAGGCCATCCTGGCCTGTTTCAGCGTAGTCTCAACACGTAGCCAGACTCCAGACAAGGACTTGCAAACTATCACCAAATCTATAGGTATGTTCTGTATATAATTTAAATAAAACGTTTAAAATAACATCTTATTATGGTAATTTTATTGTAACGCTCTATTTAATCCTCATCTATGTAAATAAAGGGACTATGATATTCAGCGATTCCTGACATGACCTGAGTCCTCTGAGCCTTGGTGTGCATTTTCGGTTGTCATTCGGCCTTGTATGTCGCTATGCGTGAAATGCTAGGGACAGACGTGCTTAATAAATCTAACCCGAGTCTCGGGCACCGCTGGCTTATGGAAACGCCTTCGCCAGACAGGTCTGAGGCTTCAAATACACGCACTGTTGTTTTAAAGTAGACGACTTTTCTACTCGTACCATTTAAACGTATCAGATACGTGTACGTCTAAAGATGCACTCCATCTGTCAGGAGTTGCGCTTTCGCTATTTGATTTGCGCGACTCGGGCATCAACTGGAGACGAGTAAACAGGTCTCCCCCTTAAGATCATTAGGTAAATAACTATTGTTATCACAAGATGGCTCGGATGTAGAATAAAGCTGCGACCGTCCCGATCCCATAAGGTTTATGATTTTTTTTTTCTCTCTTAACACAACCTAGTCGGCATGATTTATTACTTGAACCCGCCTCTCCGTACTTAAACACTTTCCCTCAGCCGGCAGCAATAATACCACGCATCTGTGCTTCTTTTAATTTGTGTGCTAAAAAACGCCCATGAATAGCAATTGATTAGCGAGGGGTTCCTAATGAATAAATCTCAATAGGAGGCCAGTGGAGAGGGAGGTCTATTGCCTTTATCTTTTGCGTTCCTGTTGTCCAGCCTGCAATCTGCTAGCATATCTTTTGCTCCATTAGTAACATTTAACCAGATCAAGGAAAGCTGTTTGTGGAGAAGAGAATGGCCGAGCTCCACTGAACACAATCGACGCAATCGGTTGGAATCGCCAAAAGGGTTGAAAAGTCAAGCAGTTTTTTTTTTGTTGTTTTTTTTGGTTTTTTTTTTATTATTGCTGCGCTCTGAAACGGGTTCAGGAGTTTTCGCCACAGGAAAAAAAAAATGCAAAGCTATTTGTTATATATTTTGGTTCATTTTAAATGTTACTTTGCGGTATATATATATAGTCCTATATAATTTTTAAACGCCACTGTTTTTTCAGATTTTACGCTTTATAAATAGTGTCAATGCAATTTCTGTGTCAGAACAGTTTTTGTCAGTTTAGACGTTTTGTTGCGTATATCGTACAATAATAAACATCATCCCACGACCCCTCACAGATGCTTAAATTGCGGCGCCCACATTATCAGCCCTATTATTTTAATGTCGCGAGTCACCCCGAATTTTACTCTTTTGTAAAAATGCGCAACAGCTTGATGTATGCTATTGTCAATGTGCTTTCGTTACTGCTCTTCTGTTGAACTGTGTAACATTTAATAGTGCGCCATTTACACATCACACACGAGTAATACATTCACCGTCTACGCTCGTCTTGACTAGATGTCTATTTTGTTGTGTATTTGATTATTGGTAAAGTGGATTTGCCGGACCGGAGCGTATTGAATTCGTGTGTAATCAAAAAAAAAAAAAAAGAAAGAAAGAAAAAAGGGTCCAGATCAGAGCAGAAGATATACTGCAGTATTGTTTAACGGCCTTGGCAGCTGCCTTGATAATTAAATAAGAAAACAGACTATCAGTGTTAACAAAAATCACCATGTAACGAATTCGAATATTCGGTAATTAATTGTTGCATATAGTTTAAATATGAGCTGTATTAACCATTTATCGGTATGATTTTGAGTGTTACTGCCGGCTCTAGTGTTGGTTACGTCATTCACGCAAATCACAGCGTTATTTTACCTAGGAAACTATACAATAACTGTTAAAAGTCGCATACTTGCGCCAGTACTTTAGAAGAGTTACTAAACAGAATTGCGTAATTGGAAGTATTTTAGGATTAACGTAATATTAGCGCAGCTTCGTTTAAGTTTAGATTAATGTTTTTAGGTAAACTGCTTAAAATGTAAGCCTTACATATTAAAATATAACAATTCATATTCAACTGTAGCCTATAATATACGGCACAAGAACGATTTTTTGATGTATTATTACGATTTTTCCTTTAAAATAATACTTTGGTTTCATATACCCATATGTTTCAACAAAAAACTAAATGCTTTTTATCATGGTTTAACATTTGGCTTTTTAAAGACAAAAACAAAGTTTTCAGTATGATTTTTTGTTTTACTCGGAATTTAAAACGCCATCTGATAACATCAAAATTAGTGGTTATATTCTGCATATATTTTCTAAGAGTGTAAATAGTTGTTCTTCTGATCAAAAACATGACATAAAAATAATGCTTCGCCATATTGGGGCGCCTGAAATTTCCCCAACTGCTTCCATACTTCTAAACATCTGCGTAACGAAGGGGGAAACTGTAAATATTACCAATACAAGCAGGTAGTGTTATCAGCAATACCCTCCGTAACAATACTGCCACATTCCATATATAGGCACGTTATTTATGACACTTTCTCGCTGGAGTAACCAGATTTTTACATTTTTACAGTTCCCCGAAGTCCTGCTATAAGGCCTGCATGTAACGTGAACGAAAACCTAATTTTCTGGATGGTTAATTACGTTGCTTCTTCTCTGACATCATTGCTTGTTGGCATTAATTGGCTTAACTAGTTATTAATTAGCTAACATTTTAAAGTCATCTCACTTTGTTCTCGAAGTGTTTTGATTACGTGGATTGCTGCAACCCTTAATGTGATGGCCACTATCATTTTCAGTCCTTTCAAAGGCACCGTTTAGAAGTTTTTCTTATTAACAAAACGTAATACAAATGACGGTGTCAATGAAACCTTGAAATATTTCAAATAACGTTAGTCAACTTATTTTCACATATTATATAGAATTTTCTCTCCTGTATCAGAACCCACACATCAGTCAGTAAAGAGTCTCAACGATTGTCAGCTGCCTCATAAGCGACTATTTAAGTAAATGTAAGGAGTATTTCGTGACAAGGTACTTTCCGAATGAGCAAGACACTGGCGAATATGTTAACCTGGCAGTTTCTGAACGTCAGGTCGTCACAATAAACCAGACAAAGACTACACCTTTATCAGCTGTTGGGACATTTCAATATCAGCAATGTTCCGCAGTAAGAAAAACAGTCCTTATCTTTACTACCAAATTGAAATAACAGTGTATAGCACGGCATAAAAACATTTCTTGCCTCAGAACTATAATCGAGTGTTTAAGCGAAGCAGCTCGTTATTGGAAAGAGACCAGAGGCAGTACATGTCAACTGGCCTCTTGGCCACACAGTCAAAGGTAGGCAGCAGATTCATAAGCGTAAAATCCGCCACCTGGTGGAATGTCAACAAGGCGTCAGCTTCTGACTCAGACCGGGAGCTGCTCACCTGACTTAAGGCCTCATGTACTGGGGCTCGCTTTTCAGCCCTGTGTTCCTCGCACTCTGACTGTACTAATGTTCCCCTAGTGACCCTTCCGGGCAGATCCGAAAGTAATACATACCACAGGCTACAGCCGAAAACGCAAAATATCAAAAGACCATAATAAAGCTCAATTTTTCAACAAACCACAAATTTTTAAAACACTCCGGCCTCTTCTACACAGTACAAGTCTAAATCATTCCTCAGTAAAAACGAAACCAGACCGGTTAAATTTTATGGGATGTCAAAATAAAATAAGGAAAAAAGAAGCTAAACGTTCAGAAAATTTATTTAAAAATACAACAAAATCTAAGTACATTTATATACATATTTACAAATCTAATTAAAATAGATTATCTAAAATACAAATATATACAACCAAACACAACATGGTCTAAAATGGTACCGGTCCTATCTTGACTGCTTGTCCTTGATTGTGTAGTGAAGTACCAGCGGCTGGGCCTGTGTAGAAATGAGAGTAGGAATTAAGCCACTTCATACTTTACTGAACCTTTCTTAGAACTACTGACATATTACAAATCTGTTATAATTACCTAGATCTAAGTTTACTCAGCAAGTCGGCACAAAATGCTTTTCAGCTATGACAAGCCAGGCTCTGCTCTATAACAAATGTCACATACGCTGATACAGATCATTTGTAAAAAGAAAAACAATTATACTGGTGAAGTGACACTCTTAATAGGAAAATGGAAAAGGATCCATAAGCCACATTCGTATCCAGTGGCACTGGCAACATCTTGGATGTTACAGACCCTGGTTAAGGCCACTCTACCTTTCCAAACCAGTGCAAGAGCCACAGCTGTTTCATGGTCATGTGATCAGGCAAGGACTCATTGTTGAACAACATCTGGACCTGCAATCAAAGACAACACAGCACATTTAAAAAACAAAAAAAAAAAAAAAAAACACACTAAGTTCTGGAAAACAGACAAAATCCATCCACCTTTTGACCATTTATCCTAGTCAGGTCTAAAAGGGCCTGGAGCCTAGCACAGGACACAAGACTGAGGTACACCCTGGACAGGATGCCAGTCCATCACAGGGCACAAGGCTGGGGTACACCCTGGACGGGATGCCAGTCCATCACAGGGCACAAGGCTGGGGTACACCCTGGACGGGATGCCAGTCCATCACAGGGCACATACAAGCCCATACTCACACACTATGGGCAATTTAGAAATGCTAGCCAGGCTAAACATGTCTTTGTACTGTGGGAGGAAGCCAGCGTACCCGGAGGAAATGTGTCCAACATGGGGAGAGTAGAGAGACTCCACACAAATCTGCCAACCCTGGTGGTGTGAATCATCAGTGCTACCCACTGATCCACCCCGATGCCCTCAAAACTAAGGTTAAACACTGCAGACACCAAACGCTGCTTCTTAAAACACTGACATCTGTTACAGGCAGCAATGAAAAACAGCACAACACACTCCAGACAATTCACACTGCCCAGTACACCCCCCCAAAGGTGCGCCGACGAGCTGGGGACTAACCTGCTGCTTGTCCACACTGAGCCGCTGACACAGCACTCGCCGTAGGTGTCGAACCTCCGCTCTCGCCGAACACCGCACAAACTTTTGCTATGGGAATAGAAGTGTGACCGAGCGCCGTCACCCCCAAACACAGTCTAATGGCCGTCGCCAAACACTACAAAATATACAAAAAAAACAAAACTACAAAACACAGGTGAAGTTCAATAAAACCATTATGTCCCTCATTTCTTTAAACTTTATAGAGGCACTAATCAGATTCGTTTAGCAAAACAAGGCCGCTAAACATGAAGTTAACAAACTAGGTATGTAGCAGCCTGTCCGAGATGTTCTGTAGGGTATGAAGCTTCCTTTTTTGTTTCAGCAAAGTTTTGTAGGAAGAGCTTGTACTAGATGATTATGAAACTCTTCACAACAGCCACTGGCTGCCTGAGGGTATGGATGCATACTGCTTACAGCTTAAAATCCACTGCGTAATATGACCAACAAGGAGCTTCTGACCTCCGTCCTGCAGCTATGCATAACAATCTGCACATTCGGTACCACTCATTCCCCATATGAGGCCAACTAGCATTACTTAACAGCGCAGTAACAAACACCATCAATGAGCCATTGCAAAAGCTAATAAAGGTCAAATACAGTCAAATAGGAAACAGACGATTTCTGTTGATGGATGACGAGAGGACAGCAGGGTTCAGCAATCAAGGGAAAAAAATGTACTTGTTCTTTCCACATGTTTAATTACTTGAATCGATCAATAAATACTCCTAATCGCTGTTGCATACAAGGCACTCAATAATTAATAAAGCTGTGAAAAGACCTGCAGTCCCAAAGGCACATTGTTCAGCTAAAGTCTACTACATCAGACATCCTCAGAGACCTCCACTTTGTACTCCACACCTATTACAACAAACCAAAATACCATCTCCATGCACACTATGGCCATCATACTGGGTTGTCCAGAATGGGGGGGGGATACACATTTCCCTTATCCATCCACCCACAAATGGCTGACAAATGTAAAACGGGCACTGCAAAACTCAAGCCAGTGCTGCCACCTACCGAGGAGGAAGGGAAACAACACTTCAAGAAACAAAACACTGACAGGCAGCATGAATTAAAACGACTGCTTTCAAATTGCACGGAACCACTGCTGGATCAACGTCTTGTTTTGTTTCAGCAACATCACCAAATTTCAACCAATTGATACTAAACTGTTAATGTACCAAGTTAGCCATAGCCAGAATATAGCTATACGACACTTTTTCAGGTGCTGAATCTAGTTAAATCCACTATAAACTGTTCACTACCACCTTCATTAACATCACATTTAAGCCACGTTGCTGTAAAGAAGAAAGCATCAGATGAAACTTTGGTGCTTATGCATGACTGTTTTTATTCACTCACTACACATAGTGGCAGATAAATTTGTTTTTGATATGGGGTCCTAATGGGACCTCGGTATTAAGACAAATGCTTCTCTAACTCCCCCTTCTAAAAGGCAGGTTGTCCATGGCAACACCTGCAACAAGCTTAAATACTCAGATGTTAACAGGTTGCTGATCCAGGAAGAGCGAGTGTCTTTTGCCCACCCCGTGTGTTTTCACCCGTTCACAAGACAGACTAAACAGACAAGATGGTAACATAGAAATGGGCAAATGAAGATGACAGGCAAAGGCACCGTTACTGAGCCCGAGTGACGTGCTGTTAAAGAGACAGAGGACTTACCCGGAGAGAGAGCTTGTTTTTATCCCTCCCTGAAGACGACGAACTGCAGAAACATGAGGCATACGATACAGTCACACAAGTATCAAGCAATTACGGATTTTACTTTTTGGCACTGATAAGCATTTTAAATTTACATACTCCAGAAACAAATGGACCGCAAATGAGAAATATTGACCATGTTCCAGATTGGTGTATGTTCCTTATGAAATTTGTGTGTGAAGTAATCTATTTGTGTTTGTTCTGCCATCGTATTGCAGTATGCAACTGTCCTTGATTATTAACTGAAAAGAATTCACCCCCCCCCGCCAAAAAAAAATTGTATTAACACAGGAACTCTTAAAATTAGTACTTGCTTATCATTTAGCTCTCTGTTGAAAGTAACATTTCCTCCACTGCTTAGCTGATTCCTTTCAGATTTTAAATTCCGTACGTTTAAATAAATAATGTTTAAGGTGAAGGAGGTCAGTACAGTCAAACATTAACTGATCATTGTAAGGGCCTTTATTCGTAATTAAAAAATGGTCATTAAAGCTAAATTCAGTTTGTATTTATTTACCCAGGGATTTACCCACAAACGATGAACGCAACCCAACTGTCTCCTACTCAAAGGAGCAAGCAACGAGTTCACACACACACGGGGGGCACACAAAAGTGAAGCAGCCTGCTTTCTGTAACCTCTATTGGCTTCTAGACATCATGCACTGCTGTGCAAGGTAATAAAGTAACGTAATCATTGCAAGGTCAATCAAGCACAAAGCTGTTGAAAATTATTCATTATTGACTCACAAACGTTTTAAAGAAAACACAATTATACCAGCCATTAACTTTGCTGGAGAGTGGGGAAGTTGAAACTGACGACAAACGCAAAGAAATTTCCGCCCTCCTGACGGCTTCTTTCTTAAAAATTGTCCGGTAGGACTGAGACCTGAACCTTCGAGCCCCATGAGGAATCTACAACCATCTGAAGGTACATTGAACCACAGACTAGAAATGTGCTATAAGAACTGGCAAGCTTACAGTATTTCATTTTCAGCTCTCACTACCTGTACCAAAGGGCACACTTTAATAAAATATGGTATTCGAATACCCAAGAATTCATACAAATACACACACGATTCTACTCTCACTTGTAGAACAATTAATATCATTATAATCCAATTATTTCTTTTAAATTCTACGAGCTCCTAAATTTTGTCAATGCCATTTTAATTTGCTTTATTATTTAAAAAAAAAAAAAAAAATTTAAGTCAAATCAATTGCAAAGTGTCTGCTCTACAGAATATGGAATAAAGAATTGTGGAAGGCAATTTTGCCAGCTTCATCTTATTTCACAGAAAATTGTGACCTTTCTTAAAAAGGTATTATGGTGCCAGTCTTTTCGAACACGCCTCTACCGCCAAAAAGACAATAAAAAGTCATGTGAAACACGCGTTACCTCTGCCTCTCTAGACAGAGAGAAACCTGCTCGTCATATCTATAGAAATGGGCTTTGGAGTGGTCAAAGCTGGTGTAGGGCAGTCCTGCTACATCAGGCACTGCGTCTGAAAAGCAAAGAACATCTGTGTCAATCACCAGAATGCAGCTTCCATTCAGGCACGAAATTTCGTAATTAACGGAAAGGGTGAAGCAACGCAGGGCGCGTACCATCACCAGAGGACTGAACGACACGTTCCAGACCACGGGACTGGTAGAATTCCTTTATCCTTTTGTCCTCACCTGGTACACGGAGAGATGGGAAAGGGAAAGAACACATGGGATTACATCCCATACGGGCAAGCCTTAGTTCAAACACTGAGGCAGATACCAGAAGGTTTCTATGAGCAGACAGCGAGTAAATTAAACACAACTTGTGGCCTCATAAGGTCGAGACGAATTTCTCTTTGAAACATGCTGATGTACTCACTCTCCTGTAGTCCTGGAACCAGCTTATAGACAATGTCCTGCATCACTCGGTCAAGTTTTAGGTTTAACAAGGGCTGCGTCTCATGGATTTTTATGTTGCACATTGGACAGTATTTGCTTGTCTGCAGGTATTTCACTATACAGCTCTTACAAACTGCAAGACAGAGAAGGCGGGGGGGGGGGGTGGTAAAAACTTCATCTTCAAAGTACACCTGAAAAAGACTTATCGCCACTCCAGTGGTTATGCTTTTCAAAGGCTAAATGGCTGTGTTAAGCCACGATATATTTCAAGTCAATGAAAATCAAAGATGCAAACATGACCTGAGACAAGATCACCCGCTGTCTGAACATACTTATTGAAGATACTAGATGTTTGACATGTCCTCACTTACACGTATGTAAGCACTCTGTAATTGTTGTAGCATCAATGAAGTACCCAGCACACAGGTAGCAGACAATGTGTTCATTCAGGTCTTTTATTTTTAACTTCACTTCCTCCTAAAGAAAATAAAATAAAAGTTACACACCAATATTTTATACTTCAAACATCTTAAAACAAAAATTCAATGAACTCGATGGGAGAGGAGTCTGACTATACCCCTTTATGAGGTTCACTCCTATAATAACTTCTGTTTTGAGTCATTCATACCCATTTAACTTTCAGAATGTACACTTTACTGCCTAAAATGGTAGTTTAAATGATGTCACACATACAAAATAAAACCGTAAATAAACATAAGGGAAATGAGTGAGGTTCAAAAAGCAAGTTTAAGAGCAGCGATTCAAACTAGAACGAACCGGCCCCGATGACCCATGAGAACGAAGCGTGAAAATGAACTTCAAGTACGGATTTTAGGGGAATTGGCTGTACTGCAAAAAGCAAGCCGCTAAAAAGTATGCTGCGATACCAGTAGTGTGACCTTTTCCTGCTCTTAATCAACCACCTCAAAATGTCACGATTTATGAATCGTGCTTGACAGGCGGTTATTCGGTGGCGCAGGTGTTACTCCACGGTGTGGTCGTATCATCGTTTTAACACTAAACAAAAATTGAGATTACTGTCGGTGCTGGCAAGGACGTCAACTCGTGGAGCATCCCATAGTAAGAGTTGTCAGCCACGGCATTGGTGAACGGTATTAAAAGAGCCACAAATGAGCCGGCTCGGCTTTAATTAACCGGCGGCTTTGTGTTCGAAATGATTATAGCGCGCTGGAATATTCGGGAGCGGAGAGTCAACTGGAGGGGGAGGGGGGGGCACTCGAGTATTCGGGAGCCGGGAGTCCACTCGAGCACGGGGGCGGGGCGACGGTTAGGGCATGCGTATTATTAACTGGACCTGTCTGCCTAGTGTCTCATGATGGGCAGCGGATCTCCTTGGG
>JAACJT020000013.1:971419-982319 GCA_009936485.2 Gymnarchus niloticus
CACTCGAGTATTCGGGAGCCGGGAGTCAACTCGAGCACGGGGGCGGGGCAAACGAATATTCGGGAGCCGGGAGTCAACTCGAGCACGGGGGCGGGGCAAACGAATATTCGGGAGCCGGGAGTCGACTCGAGCACGGGGCAAACGAATATTCGGGGGCCGGGGCACTCGAATATTCGCGAGCCGGGAGTCGACTCGAGCACGGGGCACTCGAATATTCGCGAGCCGGGAGTCGAGTCGACTCGAGCACGGCGCGCGCTCGCGGCCCCCCCGTTTCTCAGTTGGGTGCACTCGGCGTGCCGCCTCAGACCCCGGTTTACTCCCCCAAGAAGATGCCCTTTAAAAAACAAAAAAATCACCGGGCGACTACTCTCAAAGAGGAATCGTATATAAACCCGTTTTGCCCGACCCGAGCGATTTAATTCCGGTTCCACGAAGAGTTAAGTTAGTAATTCGCACATAGGAGCTCACTGCGCAGGTCCCAGTGCCGCACGGCGAAGGCAGAGGCGCTCCGCTGACGCCTGCGCAATTACAGCCCGCCACTCCGCCGCTGTCCATCGCTCCTCCGGCTTCGCCCCCCTTTCCCCCTCCGATTTATACTCGGTTCCCGGGCGTCCAGGTCGGCCGAGCGAGCGCCTCGGACGCGGCCGCGCTACGAGGGTGCGGCGCCCACCTCGTTCCTCAGCGGGTCCAGCTTGTAGACAGACTGCAGCTGGTTCCTCAGTCGCATAGCTATCGCGATCGGCCCCTGCGCCGCCATCTTTGGCCGGATAGGCTCACTTCCGGATAAGGAAATTGTTGTCATAACAACTAGAGCGATCGGCACGAGGTGGACGGTGCACCGAGGCTCAGAAGTCATCCTTTGTTATTGCGTTTACTTCACAAGAATTTCATATTAAACTGATATGAGCGTTCGTAAGGGTGACCCTCAGCCTATTTACGTTATGCTGCCATGCCACCAGATCTTTCCAGCAGTATGCTTTAATTTGTGTTTTTAACCAGCTATACAGGCGGTCACATAGAATCATATTCGCTTTCTAAATAGTGTTAAAACATCGAATAGGCCGTGTGCTGTGCTGTGCACTGCTGGCCGAGTCGGAATGATGATGTTGTCATAAGCTCGGGTTCATCCGGCTTGCGCTACAGGGAGATCATAATGTAAACACGTGTAAAGCCCTGGCGTAAGTTCATGTGGTTTTTGATGTGCTGCCATTCGTGTTCGCTGCTTACGTTCTTGACCACATGGAAGGTGTGTACTACACATGTGACACTGAGAGCAACTGGCATCCCATCCAGAGCGCACCTCAGCCTTGTGCCCTATGCTGCAGTTCACCCCACGACCTTAACCAGGATTAGCGCTTGGAATATGATCGGATGGATGGATGGATGGATGGATGGATGGGTGGGTGGATGGATGGATGGGTGGGTGGGTGGATGGATGGTATTAAGCGCAATGTTAAGCAAGTTGTAATGCCGCCAGTAGATGGCAGTATAGACGTAGACCTACGTAAGTATCGCGGACCATTCTCGCAACGCAATTCGAAATTGGCAGTAAACGATATACCGTATAAATGTATAAATAATTAAAACATTTAAGGCATTGAAAAATTTGTCCTGTGAAATTTAATATAGAAAAGACGTTATCACGGTTTTATTAGTGCTATCTGATCTAATGTCCATTAAAATAAGAATTACACCCATCCTTGAAAAACCAAGTTCTACTGCCTCAGCACACACATGCTGTAGTTAACTGAATGCTTCTCACTCATCTGAAGATTAATAAATTGAGTGACCTTGCTGTTGTATTTAACCCAATAACATTATACTATTAATTTCTGTAAGCATATCCCAGCAATAAGGTCAAACAATGAGAAATCATATGAAAACTAAAATTTAAAAAAATCAGTCACATGAACAGAACCGCAAATTTATTTACAAAAATAATCTTTACCTTGACCAGTGGCAGTATTTATTAGCTACCGTGCTGCTTGAAGTGTTATATTAGTGGTTATATACCTTTCTTATGAATACATGTGCTATTTATACTTGGTAACCTTTTAGCTGCATGCGTTGTATTCACAACTTTATTTTTTCATGGTATATTTGTGCATTTTACAAATAGTTCATATTTAAGTAAAATAGAAAAAAAAAAACCTCACCCTGTTTGTGAAAAGGCAAACATGGATAATATTGCAGTTAATTGAAAGGCTTTGTGAATGGAGAGATTTTTCACGCATGCCAGATTGTCGAAATGCCTCAAAAAACCACTCTGATGGGTGGACAGGGCAGCCAGAAAATGAATAAATAGCAGACTGTCCCGCTTACTCAATAGAAAACCGAGTCATGGACCAGATCCAGTCAATTTACGCTGGCAAATATACATGCACAGCTTTTTGGCTGGTCTTGCAAAATGGATTTGTGGAATTGAACTGATCATTCACGCCTCAAAGAACCATTATAGTAGTGGCAGTGTGTAGATCGTCCTCACTGTCGGCTGCTTCCTCTTTCTCTGAAGTCTTATCTACGGGCTCCTGCGTGGTCACCGGTTATCTGATTGACAGCACTCTGACTCCATGAAATATCCAAATAGCCGGCAGGCTAGGAGATGCTGGAGATGTGAATGTAGCAAAACACTTCAGTGGGGGGGGGGGGGGGATATAGCAGGCTTTTTTCTCCACTGCCCCATGATGCATGTAGACAAAGAAGCCATTCCCCCTTCAGCCCGCCTGTAAATCCATTCATCATCTGTGTCCCGTTTTTTACTTAATCTGATTCAGACACCTGCCTCCATAAGCTATCAGGCTGGAAAAGATGCGGGCAAATTCACTTGACGTATTGACATATTAACATTGGTGGACAAAGGAAAAGGGGACACACAATGGAAATATATAGAAGCATTACTAAGGATAAATGCATAAATATGTAGTTTGGCTTCTTTTATTGTCATAAATGATTTCAAGGAAATGAGGTTCAGATAGCTTCTAGCATTCTCCGCCAAAATAGGAAAAACAAACAAGTGAAGTCAATCACACTGTGTGGTCAACGCATCAACATTTGTTTTACAAGCTAAGTTTGACAGTGATTACTCTTATGCACACTCAGTGGACACTTTATTAGGTACACCTGCAGGTTAATGTCAACCGCCTGCTTCTCCAAATAGTGGGTTATGTGGCCACGACCAAATGTGTACAGTGTGCTGACAATTAAGATCAATGGGTTTAGTTACCATGCGGCTAAGTATTGTAATGGCTAAGATTTAAAATGAGGTATGATCGTTGGTGTCAGGATCTTAGAAACAGTTCACCTCCTGGGATTTTTAGACAGTACGATAGTAATGCTTACAGAGAGTTTTACAATTGGAAAAAAAAAAAGTCAATGGCATTTCTGTGCCTGAAAACATCTTGCTAATGATGCAGGTTAGAGGAGAGTAGGCAGAGAACTTCAACAAGGAGGACTGAAGTGCAAAAAAAACAGCGATGAACAACAGCACTGTGACAAAAGACATCTCTGAAGGCACAACAGGTCAACCTTTGAAGTGGTTCTGCAGACAAAACGGGGGACCAACCTGGTACTACGTAGGAGAGCCTGAGAAAAGCACCACTGAGTGTAAAATGTTGCCATTTGTATGTTTTCCTGTGTTGTGATTGTTACTTAGAAATGAAGGTTACGTCTTGCCCTTTGCAAAGGTTTTATTGATTAACAAGCCTTTGTTGTCTTGTCATTAGGCTTCTTCTGCCATTTATCTCTAGAATAATGGGGCTTACATCCAAGACGAGAAGAGCTCTTAAGTCATTTGTTGTCCCTTCCTGATGATGATTCATGTCTCTCCCTGCTCTCTCCATCCAGTTTCTGGAACCACTGCCAGCCTTCAAAAGGACAACATCTGCTTTGGGTTTGTTTAAAGGGGAAAAAAAAAAATGTTGACTACCAATCCAATAGCCTGTGCTTGCTGATTGCTGTTGGCCAGCAATCAGATAGGTGTAATGTAAAAAATTCCGTAGAAATATATTGCTTTAAATATTTATTGTTTTGTATTTACTAGTTGAAAGAGGACAATATTAATGGCTTAATGAAAAAAAGCCATCCTCTTTATTTCGTTAATATTACTGCATGTATTTTGGTCATGTGCATTTTTTTGTATGGAAATAAATGTTTGCGGAAGTTTTTTTAAATGTTTTTGTTGAACCTGAAGCCCTGTCTTCTTCCATTGTGATGACCTGCTCACCCACCTGCAAAGTAGCTCTGTGTTGGTGAGGTGCAGCCTGACCTGGCGGATTCGAACAGGTAATCTTATCCCAGGCACTGCCAGGGCACTCAGGGCATATGCTAATTTAGCAATTAGTCTCTGAGAGACGTACTAATCACAGGGCCATGGGGCCCACACTCATCCCGGGGGCTCTTGGAATGCACCATAAAGAGGGACTCTGCTTGTTGACTTCTTGCCGAAATGAAAAAAAAAAGAAAAGATGAACCCAATGATTCGGCAACCTCTGACTCCTTTTTGGTCTGAATGCCTTCCCACAGATCATTGCTTTCTCAGCCCGGCGCCACTGTTAAATAGGCAAACATGACCCCCGTGGACTGAACCATGTGACTGGATGACCATGGTTCATCCCCCACCCTTTTCAGTGAGATGCACTGTTGCTCACCTGAAACCCGTGGCTTTTTTTCTATTGTGATGGAGTTTCCCGTCCCCCGCCATGGGATGACCCTCAGTCCAGGCAGAGCAGAGAATCCACTGTAAGTAATGAGTAGACCACATGGTCAACAGCACAGCCGCACACTAACATGCGCTGACAAAATTCTGTGGATATATTATTACTGACAGATTGATCTCGTTGCTCAGCTTGTTACAGGCGCACAAAATAGAAGAAAACTGTGAAACAAAATAGAGTGTTTCTGGAATGTTCATTCCTCTTCTGTTATCATATTAGGCGATGTCACGTTGACATCAATGACGTACTTCCAGAGTGTCCTATCTCCTGTCAGGGTCATCAGCTCCTTTATTTGTTGTGATGATTCAATACATCCATTTTATTGCCGGTTATCCTCTACCTCTTTCATCTTTTCTAAGCATTACCCTCTTCTTCTATACTGTATTAGCAATGTACTGACACAGAACTCTATTTGTAGTTGTGTCAGAGGGTTGAAAAGTGTCCTTTCATACATATAGAATGACTGGATGATTCTGGGAAATGTCCGTAGACATTTCAGCTGCTAATCTAGTAGCTTCTGGGGATTTTGTTTTCTATGTGTAGTTCTTGATATTGTCCACCAGGGGGTAATAGAGGAGAAGGTGGTGCGGCGTTTATCCATAGCATAAACAGTGGCTGTTTCTCTTGTCAGGAACCTCATTTTTCCACTCAATTTAGGTCCATTTCTTGCTTTCCTCAAAGGTCATATCAACGTAATGTGGCTAGTCCACCTCCAGGCCCTTGCTGAGACGGTGTCCTCTTCCTCCGTTTACAAGCTGAAGAGAGGACCAGGGTTTCGGAGGGCAGCGTGCAGCCAGGTGGTCCTGTCAGGTGCCAGGTCATTCTTTATCAGCGGCGAGCTGAGGGCTGAATGTCGGTTAGGCCGGAGCTCTGTGGGGGAGGGGGAGCACGGGCAGGGTGCCACATAGGTCCTGTGGAGGTGTGGAAAGAGGGAACTTGTGACTATTCATCTATGCAACATAACCTTTTTAGTGGCCTGCATTCATTTTAATTTCATTTATTCTGTTTAAAACAAGTTCTATTGTGCAGCCATGAAACCAAAGTCATTTTAAAAGAATCGAATCTGTAGGCAGTTTTGTATCTCAGTGGGTAACAACTCTCACCTCCGTGGGTGGAGGTACTTCTTCCATGCCCGCTATGTGTGTGTGGAGCTTGCATGCTATCCCTGTGTTGCACAGGTTTCATCTGGGTATTCTGGTGCCATTCTGCAGTACAAAAACGTGTAGCCGGGTTCATTTGTAAATCAGCATCTCTAAATTGTCCACAGCATGTGATTGTGCTGTGTGATACACTGCTATTCAATTCTGGGCCTGCACCTGCCCTGTGCATGCTGGGATACAATACAAACTCACCATGACACTGTTCTGTAAGTGGGTAGAAGATGGATAGGTGGAAATCTATTTATCCTTAAGTTTTAACCAAAGGCAGTGGGTTGTTTAGTCTGCCAGCAATGCAGTGAATTTATTTAATGTTGGATTTTTTTTTTGTCTACTTTAACAAACTGTTTTTATATGTACTGCATTAATTTATCAGATGTCGATTTGCAGGTGGCATGCCATTCTTAGGACTATTACATGATTAAAAAAGATACTTAGAAGGCCTGAATACTCTAATGATATTTATCATTTAAATATAATCTCATGTTAACCAAGTCAGTCAGGATCTACAGCTGTGTGACATTCAGGTAAAGCTTCAAAGCGGCGTCTTTGCAGATCCGCTGACACAGAGTCACTCTGGCCGACTTTTACGTTCTACACCAGCCGCTTGTCCTGCCGTGGGGGGGAGGGTGAATGTCAACACAATCACCACTAGGGGTGCTGCTGCGCCGTCTGTGGGCGGGCAGCCTGAAATCCACCACCAGTCTTATCTTCACGGGCGTTTAAGGGAATGGGGGCATAGCTGAGAAGTGCCACCCAGAGTCGGCATCACCCCCACCCCATGCCACCTTCCCCGCGTGGCAGGTCCTCCCGCGTCCTGGCTGCGAGCAGTGCATCGTCTGGATACGGCGTACATCAAAGTGCCGGCAGTGCCCTCCCTGAACCATGTGACAAGTGCCCCCTGCCTGATAGTGGTCCCGCTTTGATGCCCTGGCAGAGTTACGGTGCTGTCCTCCACCATCCGGCAGCGATGGGAGCAACTTTGATGGGATTTCTAAAAGGACCCCCATGAACTTTGCGGCATCAGTAAACGGCACTGTTTTCCAGACTGGATACTGCGGTCTGTCTCGTCTCTTCCGTGGTCCGCCATGCTGGTGGCTTTTCATCTCGCTCCGGTATCTCCCCGAGTCGCATGCTTCGGCTGATCATTGTCTCTCACCCGGCTCCTGGCAGCCCCTTAAAGAGGAAGCAGTCGTTTTTGTCGCTCTCAGTGTCACTGGCGTTCTGGGGATCTAATTACAATCACGTGACACGGCGCCGTCTAAACACCCATGTAACGTGTACTACAGTGTGAAGGATCGAGAGGCTCCATGAACTGTAAATTCTTTCTGTACATGTCATAAATAGTCTTGTGTTGGATATGTGCTGAAGGGCATATCCATCATTCCATTTTTTACCGTTTATCCTAGTCACAGCCGCTCAGGGACCTACAGTCTAGCCCAGACAGCACAGGGCACAATGCTGGGGTACACCCTGGACGGGATTCCAGTTAAAGAACATATAATACATCTTAAAATGATCAATTTGCATGGGAATTACCATGTATACTAAAGCCTTACACTGACGAAGACCCTGGCAAAGCAATGCACACTTGCCTCTCTTGTTGTTATTTTTGGTGGATTTCAGGCTTATTGTCTGTGAAAATGGAGACACTTGATTCGTCTCGTGAGATCCATCATCCTGTCATGAGAAGACCGCGAGGAAGCAGGGGAAAGATATCTCAAATGTAGGTCGGGCATAAACAGCTTTTTTTTTTTCTTCATGGGGGGGTGGTGGCAGCGGACCACTCCATCAATTACAGCAGCGGAGGCAAATGAAAATAACGTGTGCGTGTGTTTATTTGCGTCCCTCCGTGTGGAAGAGAAAGCCATGACTACTGTGGCACCCACACCCCAATAAGGCAGCCCAGTGCAGCGCAATTAGGAAATCGTTAGGGTCATTTATCAACGCGCTGGCATTAAAAGTTGCCGGCTTAAATAATTACAGGGAATCAAAGGCTAAGTGGTACAAGATCAAAGACAGGCATTCTTGGGTAATCCTTTGGTGTTGCAAATCTTTGGTAATCTGGCTAGTGTGTCCCCACTGTTTGACATCTATTTACTGTAGGAGAGGGGATGGTGCTATCAATTACGGGCCCCGAGGTGCCGTGTTTACTTTGCCGTAGCGAAGTGTCGACTCTGCCTTGTGAAATATGGCTGCCCCACCCCCCCCCACCCGCTGTTTGCTTTTCACAGGCCGAGGTGTGTTACTGCCACGCCTGCCTGTCTGTTTAGGGGTCTTCCCAAAGCGTCTGGGAGATTAGGCGATAGCCAAGGGTCTGGTGGCCTAAGACAGTTTGTCCAGACAATGTAAACCTTGTGGGTGGGTGGGAGGGGGGGTGAGGCATTGTGCAAGAACCTTAGTGTCAGGCCCTCTTTTTTCTGTGTATCGATCCTGTGCTCAGGGGGGACAGGTTGGGAATGGGGAGTGTTGAAACACCGTGTAGGATTCACGCACACAATGAATGTGGACTCACATGAAACAGGATTCATTCACAGAAGGATTGCGAACACGTGTGTATCATTCACTCACACAATTACTAAAATGATGCTTCAACACAGTTTAGTTTTTTCTTTTTAAATGAGGTTCTAATGCTTCTGTACAAGGCAGTATGTGTCAGATTGATTCCTTGGCAGTCTGTTTCATAAGTGCTTTACTGAGTACTAATTTGGAATGCATGAAAAAAATCCATCACATGTTTTTATAATTCTTCCAACCCTGACCAGGATAAGTGAGGAGAAGCTGATGGACAGTTTTATAATTGCTAAGAAATAATAGCAGTTCACCACCAACTGATTCTGAAGGGACTGTCAAGGCACTGCAATACTAGGGCAGTCTTTTCATGGTTTTAGTGAAATTATGACTAGAACTGTACATCTTTCAGGTTTTATTTATCGTTCTGAGTTGAAAAAAGAAGTATTCTGGTAGGTGGGCACAAGGCTGAAAGGTGAACCCGTGGATAGTTCAAGACACAATCCTTGCTGACACGTTGATGCCAGGCTCCAATAAACTGCAGATGTATACTGTTGAATAATGAACTTTCCTGCAGGAAGACTAGATTAACTAGGGTAGAATAACTTCTCATTCAACTGGTGTACCTCTGGCATCATCCGAATACGGAGGAATGTACCAAATGCGGGTAAGAATGGCACTGTTACAGCCAAGAGAAGTGAACAGGCTTGAGGATTCGTTCACGGCCTGATTAATTACAGGTCAGTCCCGAATCAAGGCCTTTGATTTCACTGTGAGGTTCCATAAGCAGCCGGATCAAAGTTATGATTTGATTTAAAGTCAGACATGCCCAGGGTTGCTTTACGGCAAATAATTGCACAGAGTAATTTCCTTTCAGGAAATCTCTTGGGTCGAGTTAAAGTTAACAAGCTAATGGGTACACTCAAAATGTTAAGTGAGACATAAAAACAGAAATATGAAATATCTGCCCAATTAACACTCTGCACATAATAGGTTATATGATCAAATTATTTCACATGCACACTTGTTGATTTTATATTTATACACTGTGGTATTTATTTTTGAAGAGGGAATGCGTTAATGCATTAATTCAGGTTGATCTGATCGAATATTAAAATTCTTCGATGTCAGCAAAACGCTTTTAAAAAGTGACTTCAGAACTATTGATATAATTGTATGAAAACCTCGCTCTACAAACCACAAATATGGAAAGTGAGCCACTCATTGTGGTGGTCAGTGCTCTGGCGCATGCCGTGTGCATTTGCGCTGTTCCAGAGTAATGCAGCTGATCCAGCAACCTGTAGCCCATCCATGCCCCCCCCCCCCCCCAATGCCCCCTTCCCTTCCCTTCCCTTCCCTGGCTGGAGAATAATCAGTGGTGTCCATCAGTCTGGAGCAGAGCTCATTCTGAAACCTCGCTCTCATCAAAACACTCCTCTGATCTGTGCTGTGTTTCCTGCAGCAATTAGGTTTCAATTTATCATCAGGAGAAAACCATCTCCCCAACCCCACCTCACACACCTCCCAAAGAAAAACACAAACGGAGAACAAAGCCCTCAGATTCGGGGCAGAGCCAGGATGTTTAGGGGCATGAGTGCCTTCCAGCCGTTTTCCATAGTCTCCCATTAAGACTCTCCCGTGATTGCATCTGTTACGGTGATCTTACAGGCGGGACGGCCCAAAACTGAGGCTAACACCCCGCCAGCACCGGCCGTGACCCGGCCTAACTCGTCCACACACAGTCAACGCCATACTTCTTCCTCGGGACCTCGAGGAACCTCACATAGCACCGACGCTGGGCAAAGTCCTTTGTCGTGCTCTGACATGGGATGTTACGCCTCATGTGGCTGTAATAGTACCAAAGTGACAGACAGCCGGCAGACTTTTCTGGTGACGCTCAGAGGAGGAAGATCACCATCCTCCTGTTTGTCATGGCCGATTGTAACAGTTCCCAAAGAGCCTACATCAACGAATAATTGTCAAAATGATGCAAAATAACCTGGTGGATAAGATAAGCGCAAGTGATGTCATACAACCTCGACTAGACAACAGTAAAAGGTCAAGCAATCACCGCTATCTGATTTTGAACTAGAAGCAGGTAGTTTATTTTGGTCAGATAGTGAATGAATAAACGAGTGAAATTGCAAGCACACTCGAGATTGCCTACGAACTGGCGAGCCCAAACAAAGACTGCCCTTATACCGCTTTGCTTTTAGCATTAACACAAAGAACTGGGAATGTAAGTGCGGGAGCAAACGTTTGGCGATGTGTCGATAGCGTATGTGAAAGACGGCCACCCCGTCCGCTCCACGGGCTGCAGAATGTTCTCAGTGCCTGCTGATGCACGCAGGTGTCTTTAGGAACTGCAGGAGAAAGCAGACCGTAGGTATAGCGGATCCAGTTATACCATCAAAAAAGTAACCCCTTTTATTCACAATATGCAGTAGCATGGACCCCCCCCCCCCCCCCCCCCCCCCCCCCCCCCCCCCCCCCCCCCCCCCCCCCCCCCCCCCCCCTCCC